>JAIUZE010020488.1:0-38417 GCA_022085475.1 Heliosperma pusillum
CCGTAATTAATTAGATATTAAGTTAATTGAATTAAATATCAAGATATTATGTTAGTGTAATGAAAAGAAAGAAAATATCAAGGTCAAAAAGAGAAGAAAAACCGTGAGGATAGGAGAGAAAGCGGGTCTGATTTTGAGCGATTTGCGTAATTTTCGTTAACTGATCGATAAAGCTACAAATATCTTAGATATTTGTATTAGTTTAATCGAAACAATTAAAATATCTCAAGTGAGTGGAAAACGATGACATGGCGCGTGACTCATGCCAAAGTCGAGTTTCGAGTTTGTTACGGGATTTACGATGAGTCGGGAATAGTTAAATGACGTTCGGTTTAAAACCGTAAAAGTTATTCTTTAAATTCCGGATAAATTCAAAATAATTATATTAAATTATGATAAATCTTAATAAATCTAAATAAAAATAAATCAAAAATATTATTTTTTTTAAATAAAATTTCGGTCCTCAAACTTATGAGGCGAGTCGGGAAAAAGTCAACGGAAGTCAAAGTTGACTGAAAAGTCGAGAAAAGTCGAAGATGACTTAAAAGTCAAGAAAAGTTTAGGACGACTTAAAAGTCAAGAAAAGGCAATGACGACTTTTAAAAAGTCAAGAAAAGTCAAAGACGACTTAAAAGTCAAGAAAAGTCAAAGATGACTAAAAACGGTCTTTTCATGAAATCTCTCAGAAATTCCAAATACGAACGCGGAATTTCAAAATAAGACTCGTAACAAAAATTCCTATTTTAAAAACTTAAGTTCTACTGAAAAGTGTTAGTAAATATTTTTACTAGAAAAATTGGTATTTTTCGGGTTGTTACAATAAAAACTCTTTAACTTTTGAAAACATTTCAAAACATTTTATTTCCAAAATCATGCATCAATATTTTATCATTCAAAATCATAGACTAAAGCTGTAACTTTTGAACATAAAATCTCTCGAATGGAATAGTTACCGAATGACGACCTATACTATCTAACCTTCACAAAGATCTTCAGTATACGGATCATCTCTTCATCTTGATCACAAAGACCCTCCATCTCGAGTCTTGTGTAGTTTGATGTAGATCTTGTTTGAAGCGATTTTCTTTAAAGTTATGCCTGGTTAGCTATAACTTCTATGTTCACTTCCAAAGTTATTCCTGAAGTTGTTATAACTTTGTCTCACAGACTTTATCAAAGTTATGCCTAACTTTGATCTTTTTTCTCATAATTGTTGCTAGCTATAATAAGACTAAAGCACACAATTACACGTATATGATATATCTAGTAAAACATATTATTACGTAAACAGATGTCATTATCAAAACTATGAAATTGGTCCAACAGAGGATATTTGCCTGCCAGTTAGGAATTTCTTTGGTTCAGGCAAGTTGTTAAAACAGATTAATGCTACTAATATTGTGTTGATTCCTAAGAAGGAAAACCCTATAAGTGTTAGAGATTTCAGACCTATTGCTTGCTGCAATACTCTGTATAAAATCATATCTAAGCTCTTATGTGATAGGTTAGCCAAAGTTCTTCTTGGTCTCATTAATCCATCTCAAGCTGCTTTCATTAAAGGGAGAACTATTATGGGGAATATCCTCATAAGTCAAGATCTTGTGAGATTATACAATAGGAGAAATGCTTCTGCTCGTTGCATGATCAAGGTGGATTTAAGGAAAGCATATGACTCCATTGAATGGGATTTTGTATTAAGGATGCTGAAGAGTTTGAATTTTCCTAGTCATTTCAGTCAGCTCATTCAGCAATGCATTACAACCACTACTTATTCTCTTGTGCTGAATGGGAATTCCTATGGGTATTTTCCTGGTAGGAGGGGGCTGAGACAGGGAGATCCTTTGTCCCCTTTACTGTTTACAATCTGTATGGAGTATTTGAGTAGAATCCTTAAGGTTGTAGGGGGGGTTCCTGGGTTTAAATTCCATCATCTTTGCAAAGGATTAAAACTTAATCATCTTATGTTTGCTGATGACCTCCTTATCTTCTGTAAAGGAGATATCAGGTCAATTTTTATGATTGTTGAGGGATTCAGTAGTTTCTCTAAAGCATCTGGGTTACAGATTAACAATGATAAGTCTGAATTGATAATGAATGGGGTAGATAGGGAGACTGAGGAATTCATTTTCATGCAAACTGGATTCACCAAAGGTAGGTTGCCTTTCAAGTACTTGGGTGTAAATATTTCACATAAGAGATTGTCCAAGCATGACTGTAATGTCCTGATTGAGAAGATGACTGCTAGAATTAAGGGGTGGAATAGAAGGAAGATTTCTTACACTGGTAGGCTCACATTAGTGAAAGTTGTGCTCAGTACTATTCATACTTACTGGGCACAGATTTTCATTCTTCCTATGGGTGTTCTTGATAAGCTTAAGGCATTGTGTAGGAATTTCTTATGGGAAGGGGAGGAGGATTACTCTAAGGCTCCTCTTGTATCTTGGAAAATTTTGTGCCATAGGAAGGAGAATGGAGGCTTGGGCTTATTTGATAGTAGGCTGTGGAATGTAGCTGCTGTAGGTAAGCTTGCCTGGTGGGTTCTGATTAAGAAAGATTTGCTGTGGATTAAGTGGGTTGATGCAATTTACTTGAAAGGTAGACCTTGGTTCACTTATCATCCTAATTGCTCGAGCTCTTGGGCATGGAGGAAGGTATGTGCAGTCAAGGAAACTTACAAGACAGGGTTTCTTGATGGCAACTGGCAGGAAGGGGGAGATAGATATACAATAATCAAAGGTTATAACTGGCTGGTTGGTGATAATCTACCCAGAGACTTGTATAGCTGTACTGTTTGGAATACGATGAATATTCCAAAACACTGCTTCATCTTTTGGCTGGCAGTCAAGGATAGATTACTCACATTGGATAGAATAGGGAGAATGGGTTTTACTGGCAGGGTTTGCTGCTTCCTGTGTGAGAGTCATATTGAAAGTCACAAGCATCTCTTTCAGGAATGTTGTTATGCACGTAAGTGTTTTGATTGTCTCACAGTTTGGACTCGGATTCAGCCTAGGGGAGGTCATGCTCCTGATACAATGATCAGAATGCGCAAGCCTACGGGTTTCATCAGGAAAATTTTTTGGTCGTTGGTGGTGGCTGTTTACTATGGCATATGGATGAGTAGTAATAAGTGTAGGTTGGAAGGCTATGTCATAAGGCCAGAAAGTTTAATTCAGGGGGTTAAAATGCAGGCTAGGATGAGGTTAATGCAACTAGATCTTAGGAAAATGAAGCAACATGAATATGGTTGGTGTAGGAACAAGGAATTACTATGAGGTCTAGGCTAGGAGGAAGGTGATAGATGAAGGTTAGTTTGTGTGTTTTAGTATTGATGTATTGATGTAATGTTGGACTTGAGCTTTGATTAATATAACTTACATTTGCACCAAAAAAAAAAAAGATTGAGAGAATTCTAATGTGTTTTGTTGTGGAATGTTGCATGCCCTCTCTCTCTACAATCTGGCTCTTTTATACTCTTGGCTCTGTAAACCTAGGGCCTTGAGAAATGGGCCTCAAAATGACAAGACAGAGAATGAAGGAACACCTGTCTGAGACCAGGATGCTGGCAGCGCCCACCGACGCTGGCAGCGTTTTATGCTGCCAGTTTTACCCTTGGTTAAGCGCCTTGACTTTCGTTGACCCTTTTGGACTTTAGTCTCGCCTTAACTTCCATTGACCCTTTGGACTTGCTTTTCTTGCACTGATAATTTGCTCCTAGCCCACTCCAATTGTCGGGTTTGGGTCTCGGGTCTCGGGTTTGACTTTGACTTTTGTTGACCCTTTTGGGCTTGACTCTAAAATTTGACTTAAAAATACTAAATAACAACATAATTACAAGGACTAAGGTTAGCATAAAACGATGCTAATGACCCGTAAAACGTACATTAAATGAACCTAATAAACACTACTAAACATGACACATTTTGGCGTTGTCAATCCAGATCATCAGTAAAATAGCTCGTAGTAGGTGTATACAAGATACACAATAAAACCACATGTCCAAATAGGGATTTGGAATGGGATGTGTACATGAGACAAGCCTAAGGTAACTACCAAGAGGTTATGATGATCTTTTCTATAATGAGGTATAAGAAGAGTTTCACTCCATTATCGAAAAGTCATGTATAGACATGAAGTTCAGTGGGATTTAAAGTCATGTAAAGACATGAAGATCAGTGGGAGTTAAAGTTATCATGTAAAGACATGAAGTTCAGCGGAAGAAATTGTCTTCCAAGTGAATGACGTACCACTCATTGTGACTGACGTATTCATATTACCTTTTGAAAGGAGTGGTTGGTTTTTAATATTGGATGAAAAAGGGCAACATGTAAACTAAAATCAAAATATATTGTGGAATAGAAGATTTTAGCTTGGCAATTAAAAAAGTGTCTTATATCGATAAGATCCTTTATCTATTTCAACAAATTAAATAGGTTATTTATGTTGATAAAAGTGGGATCATTATGAAAGGGTCATAGTCATCCACTCAACCTAAAAGTTGTTGATCACATGAGTACTAATGTCTCCGCGATTAAGCCAATCATGTATGCCATTACATGCACGTACCTAAATAAATTGTATGTTGGGAGTATGACAAGTCTATAACAAATCAATCCACATGAGGGTCATTGGATAGCCTACTATAAAATCCATAGGATTCTCAAGGAGAACTAGGAATTCAATTCTTGTGTTTGGTAGAGAAAACTTGGATATGTGGTAAAGGTTACACAAACCCAAATTTCCAAACTTATAAGGATTTGTCGAAATCATAGGCGTAGTTTTGTTATACAAGAAGCGAATAACTAAAAGGATGATTGAAGAGTCGATCATTAGAAATTCTACAAATAGAGACCTAGTACATTATGATGAGGATAAGGTGTCTTACAAGGAGCTAATGGTAGATCCTTTCACCTAAATACCTATCAGTTATCATGATAACGAGTGGGAACATCTTTCAAGTTAAAGAGCCCAACACTAGATAGAGATCTAGACATGTACATAGATGAATTCATGTTATTAGGAATAACGTTGGACGGAAGGAAAAAGCAATTCACAAGGTTGGAAGAAATGAATACATGGTATATTCATTACCCAACCTTTATTGCATTTAATAAGATCGTCATGAATTATCATGGACAAAATAAACTTTAGATTATATGATATGAAGCAATAACATTGTGTTGATTTTTTATATATGATAATCACAGTTATCGTTAGAGTTTCTAGAACTCGTTTTGTGCTTTGTTATATCCAAATGGGTTGTAGAGACAATATTGGACCCCATTAAAATGGAGTGGATTAACATAGCATTAGCCCCTAATTGCTTATATGAGGTGACGTCTCCTAGTGACTAGAGTGTGATGCGATTGATGGCAAGTTCAAGTGCCATAGGGTCATAAGGGATGACCAGTCGATCACATAGACAGACTGTAAGGGACAATCTGTTGGGCAGTTACCGCTTATAGAGTTCTGGAAATTCATGTAGCCTGGTCGTGGCAAGAGCTACTATAGTATTCTTTTTGAGTCATTTCGTTGACTAAATTTTGTTCGCCTAAGGTGGCACAGTTTCAGAGTGATTTTGATTTATGCTCTATGACCTTCGTAACTGGGGTCAAACGGGCATCTTTTGGGTCATGATGAGTTGTGGCTATTCGACGGGAATAGTGCGATAGAAATTGGCCATCACTTGTCAGGGTTATTTTAAAAATCGCAAGGCCACTCGAGGAGGATTAAGCTGAAAATGCGTGGCCACGCTCGGAAAGTATCTATGGTAGATAATTCTGGTCAGACAGTTACTCTCCAGATCGAGGAAACCACTCATGATATGATCAAATGCAAGTACGACCAGCAAGACACCTTGCATTGAGTGGGAGATTTTAATATGACAAGAGAATTGGTGACGCACACTTGTTGCGAAAAAGTGGGAGATTTTTGGAGTAAGTGTGCTTAACAATAGTGCAATCACATAATTATATCTCAAAAATAAAAATACAAAGGGATGATAAATATAATAGTCAATTGGCCAACATAAATCGGTAACGATTGGCTCACTAGAGTTTGACGTTACTGTCATATGACGGTGGTGATCAGTTGATCCCCTGAGGTCACACCTAAAGGACAATCCCCTAATCAAGAACATTAATTAATTGTATAGCGATACAGAATAATTAATCCCTTAAATTGAACTGAGTTTATATTGTAAGTGAAAATTATATCTTATTGAAATATGATTAAATAAGATTCATTTTAGTAATTTAATTGTAATATTAATAAGAATGCATTATGTTTAAGAAACATTTGAGATAAGCAAAATTGGTTGATTATAATTACAAATTATTGAAGATTATATTAACCAAATATGAGATGACCCATTTTATTTACATGTAATTATAAAGTGTGACTTAAAATGTTAACTCTAATTTATTGGTCATGAAATTGCATTTAAATTAGTTAAATGTACATTTATAAGCAAAGATTACATGTTACATGTCACATGTCACATATGTGACATATGACAAATTACAAAGTTAAAGTGGAGTCCATTTTATGCTCAAGGGGCCGGTCAAGATGGGTGATTTTAGGGTGTTAATTCATTGTTGGTTTTAATGCCTAAAACACAATCATTTCACCTAAACACCTAAGGCCTACTCTAGTGTTATGGTTAAGACAAAAAAAAGGCATGCTTGCCTCCTTCCCAACCTCTAGCCGGCACCCCCCTCTACATAATGAGAATTAGTTCTCATTTGTGCCATGATGATTCTAAGGCTTTTCTTATACAATATTCTCACATTACAACTTAGAGAAGTTGGTGTTTAAAATAAGTTCTTCTTTTATATAAGATCTTGAGAATATTACTAAGTGTAGTAATATTTATATTAGAAATATATATTAAGGGCATCTCATATGTTATACATGTATAACATATGAAAGAAAGATTTGCGGAAGAGGCGCAGCAGCCACATCGACTCTTGGAAGAGGCACAGCGCCCGCTGCGTCATTTCCCAAGTAGTTTCCTACTTTGAAAGAAAGATTTCCGCGTTTCTTTATTATATTGCGGTAGATTTTGAATTCTTCCTAAATAAACTACAGATATATTTTACCAAGAAATATAAGTTTTGAATTATTAAAATATCCGGAATATTCTCGAGCGTTCAGACATGTTTTTAAAAGACAGTTTATAGAAAATGAAGCGGTTTTTTACCCGGATTCCATAATGACTCTCATGACTGTCAAAATGACTGTATCGGCACGTATATGACGACCAAGGGGTAGACACAAGTGTTTCAGCTATCACTTGATGATAAACTTATGAACTGTCATAAATCGTTTCGCATACCAAACATGCGGTCCAATTATCATTGGGTGGTTGGCGGAAGGTGTAGATTCGAGATATCTACCGAGCCCCCACTTTGACTAAGGCTTGGACAAGGCAAAAGTCAAAGTATCGCCATCAGGTCAATCGAAGATTACAACCTGACGCCTATGGCGATGCGAGGCGGTTCAAGGGTCTAAACCAAGGACCTGGCGACGGGAACATTTTAAAGTCTGTCGACTGTCAAGGAGGGTCGTTTAAAGTCCGTTAGACTACGTATGAAAGCTCGCCAGCCATAAGAATGAGTCATACCTAAGCATCTTCTTACTTGGGACTAAGGTTGCAATGTGAGGCTCCACAGCCGTCTGAACGACATACGTAATGAGGCTCGCCAGCCGCTAGGGATAAAGCGCGTAATGAGGCTCGCCAGCCGCTGGGGATAATATCATACGTGAGAGTCGGGTTGTCTCTGTCTTCGAGTGAACTTTTGTTGGGGAAACCATGTTGAAACTTGATTTATAGAAGATTATGTCTGGATTGAATTTTTCCGAGAATTTGCTTGGTTGTGGCGAGCAAATATCTTTATGATTATAGATGGGCCGGCGGATTGTATATCCAGAAAAATGGGATTCTGGTGAGATTATGTGACGGTTTTGAAGCTTGCCAAGGCACGGGTCTTGAAAAGAACCAAAGTATGAAAAATTGAAGTTGGAGAAAAGGCGCATAAGACTTGGGCCCACTAGTAACGAACTTCTAACCAACTTTCAAATTTAGGCGAAACACTGATGGGGAAAGGGGGCAACAAGAGCTGCGACCATTGGAAGAGGCGCAGCTATTGCTGCGTTCCTTGCCGAGCTTTTCCATGTCTGATAAAGACGCGATAAGACGGAGGTAATGTCATTCATTCGAAAATTATAAAACTCGAACAATCTCTCAAAACTCAACCAAACTTGCGGAAATCTTGATCAAATTACTCCATAAGCCATGACAAGTCGAGGTATGCGTTCCAATATCGCTTTAATCACTTATATTTGATTGATTTTGATTTTGAAATTAGGGTTCCTTCCCCAAGTGACTCGAAAATTAGGGATTCTTGCTCCATTTGATTTGTATGATAGAAATTGATACTACGAATGAATAATTGGCCTTGTTAGGAAAATATTCATGTATTCGTTTTTCATTTTCCTCGAATTTTTAACTAAATGAGACGGATACTCACTGAACCCGAAAAATGCTTTGGCTCCCTTTACGGTAGCTCATTTTGGATGAAACTTGGTGTTCAGGAACCCTTGTGTAATGGGTAAACTTGTTGTAGCATTAGATTTTCAGTATGCGACGGTCTCTGCAGGACGCTTTTCAAGGGCATACCCACTATTATATAGCAAAATGCTGTCGAATTTTCGCCTCAAACCCATAATTAGGCTTTGAATTTATACTTGAGTTGACCCTTACCCTACATGTGTAGTCGGGATTTCGAAACAATGGTCAAAGATGACCAGAAAACTTCTTGAAAATGACTTGAAACGCCTTAAAATGTGCTTGACATTGTTTGAAACCACTGAGGATTTGCTTGAAATGTTTGACATGTTTGAAACGTTGACATGTGCAAGTGACATTCCTTCTACGTCCGGAAGAGTTCTCATGGACATAGATCTTGAGCCTTCTTCTTCCCGTGTGGGAGAAGATATACCAGGCGAGGTACTGCAGTAGACCGGAGCGGCTGAGGACGAGGTGTCGAGGAGGATTACCACGGGTTGAGGTGGACACCCCTTGGCGAACGCACCTGAGTGAGCTGAGAGATGGGATGGTACACATCTCATTTAAGCAGCAGAGAGACACCTGTCTTACAGGACGGCACGGATCATGGTAAGCCTTTTGTGTTTGTTTTTTCATCTCCCATATCCGATTGTCACTACTTTTATTGTATAAAATGTTGACTAACTTTCTCGATTTGAATTGCAGGAAGCCGGGAACATGAGGTCCTTTTCCGGCTATATGACCATGATGGAGGCGTATGAGAAGTTGACCAAGGAGGAGAAGGCCCTCATTGCGGGAGGAGCCTTCGGAGAGGTGGTCGGAGCTTGGAGGTCGATCAGGGCGATGAAGATTCGGGCTAACTTTTGCCTGATCCGAGGATTCATGGATCGTTACTAGGATACGACTTCTGGTCTACCGTGTGGAGAGGAGAGCTTCGAGTGGCCGTTGGTGGCCATGAGGGTTGACTCGGAGGAGGCGAGACAACTGATAGGCTGGAACTTCCCGGCAGGGGCGGCTGCTTTTCCTGGGTTGGTGCCGAGCTCTTACGTTAGAGACTACTTTGCGGGTAGGACTCCGACGAGAGTGATTATAGGTGGGGAGATGGTGGCTTCTCTTCCTTGTACTGCTGAGCACAGGTCTCGGCTTTGGTTTTAGTGGTTTTTGTCTTCGATTTACTTCGGAAACAAGGGGGAGGGGCTATCGACAAAGCTTCTTCCTTTTCTTTCTGACCTGAGTAGCCTAGGTCGCATGGACTGGGTTACTCCCGGATTTTCGGTCCTCACTCGCTACATGAGGGCCATGGTTAGGCCGGAGCTGATGGAGAAAGGGACTTCTCCTGCTACAGTCGGTCCTGGACTCTTGTAGGAGGTATGAACCTTCCTATTGTACTTTATTGAAAGATCAATAATCTTGTTTTGCATTTAATTGAGAGTTCAAGATTTGATTTTGTGTTGATATTATTATTACCTCTTTTGCAGGCGTGGGTGTACTCCTACTTTTAGAGTTTCGCGCCCAAGAGGACGGAGCCTGAGCCGAGGGCGTACCCATTTGTGAGGGACTAGGTGGTGTCCCGTAAGAAGAGTCAGCGTGCTTCTTATGATTTCTGCAAGAGGAGCGTGAATGCCCTGCAGCTGGAGCACGTAAGTACTTCCGACTGCTTTATTTTCTGTCTTTTCATTTTGGAAAAATATCATAAGGAATGATCCTTTGTCTTTGTTTTCACTGGGTTCCGAGGCCTTGGGTTGACTACCCGGATGCATCAGCTTTCATGGCTGAGGTCTTACGTCCTAGGAGCTCGAGTCGGTTGCTGCTGAGAACGCCCATGGGACCTGTGTGGTACTTGAGCGAGCGTTTGACTCGGCAGTACTCTCGTGATGCTTTCACAGTCCCTATCGATCCTTCAGGGTCGATGTTTTGGGAGCCCTCTGATGCTGAGAGAGAGGCTGACCTGCCTGACGTGAGTGGATACGCCCTCCTTCTTCCTGGCGAGGATTACCCAGTGTTTGTTCGTCAGAGATTGGCGTACTGGCCGACTGTGGTAAGCATTGTTTGCTTCTTGTCGTATTGAACTTTGAGAATTGATAAGTTTCTTGTTGATGAACCATTTGATATTTTGCAGGAGATCGAGGTGGCGGGAGTCGAGCCCCTAGGTTACCCATAGGTGATCGAGTACACGGATGCGGCTGGCTCGACGACAGTCTCGGAGCTTCGTGAGTTCAGCGCGGCAGTGACTGATGCTGGCTTGGAGGAGTGGGAGCACCTTTTCAGGAGGATGAAATTCTAATCCATGACCATTTTCGTTGCATAGGAATCCATTTGTTTTAACTTTTTATTTGTATTTGAATGCAGGTGGCCCCATCTCGGCATGTTGCACTATGGAGGGTGGCCAACCGGTTGGGGGCTACAGCCGTTGATGCACTCGCAGGTGGTCGGGACCGACAGGTAAGAACCTATCATTCCCTTTCCATTTATTGTTGTATTTTGTATTTTTGAAATAAAATGACTGACTAAAATGAAGCATTTCTTTCGCAGAGAGCCCTGGAGCGTGAGCTGGTAGAGTCTCGGGCAGAGACAGCGGAGTCTCGAGAGGATATAGCTCGTTTGTTGAGGGAGTTGGAGGCCCGGGATGCCGAGATTGCTGCCCTCGATATTTTAGTTGGTCTCACTGGCGATGAGGATTAGCCGTTTTTGTTTTGTTTGTAGACTTTGGATATTTTAAACTTTGTTTTGAGTTTGTTGTACATTTGGATTTGTTTTCGGGCGAGAGCCCCCAGTTTCGGATTTGATTTTAGGGCGAGAGCCCCCAGTCTTGTGTATATATTCCCTCTATTGATTGTGTTATAACAGCCTGAGTGCTTTTGCTGTTGGATTTCTTCTGTCCCTGCAAGTTAACTTGAAGACAGGTTTGGTAGCTGACGGTTTCTGCCGTCATGCTGCCGGAATTTAAGAATTCACATAAATTACATGCAGTATATAGCAAATAATCTACTCAAACGTTTACATGTGATATATAGGTAGCCTAAACTAGCGCGAAATAAGCGCTTGAATATGACAAAATGCGAAAAAATGTATGATAATGTAAAAATATGACCGACAATGGGGAGGGTTACCCCCTAAAAGAAAGGAAAAGAAATATATAAGTTTAGAAAAATTGAAATGAGAAGATTTTCCTAAAAAAGAAAAGAAAAGAAAATGAATGTGTGCGTAGTTGTCGAAAATGTCGATTATCGTCTAGAAAACCGAACCCGGCTAAGACAATTAGGAAAAGACGAATAGTATATATAGCTAGCTCAGTCGAAGGTTTTATTCATACAATTCCTCCAATAATCCGTATCTCAAATAAAATAATTATAATCTAAAAAATATTTCAATAATAGATGCCTCCGAAAACCGTCTCAAAGAATGGGCAAATGAGTTTACTCATGTTGAGAAACATGACATGGGTGCCTACAATCTAGGGACAATATTCAGTTTAAATCTGATGAAAGTTGTAAGGTCCTTCATAGATGCTTGCCTTGAGTATTGGGACCCAGAATTACATGTATTGGCCTTTCCTGGAGACAATATCTGTCCTTTCCTTGAAGAAATAGCCGCCATTGGGCGATGGGACCCAGAAGATGCTCCAGTTATACCCCTTAACTCCCAAGAGATTAAGAACAAATTCAGGGATCTCCTTGGCTTGACTAAAGCTGAGATAGACCGCTATGTTACCTTAAAAGGTGTCCGTATGCATAACTTTATGGAGCGATTCATAAATAGAGAAGACCCTTCTTTGTCATATGTCGCGAGGCACATGGCCTTTGGGTTTTGCCTTCTGCATGGTTATATCTTCCAAGGGCATATTGACAGGGAGATGAGAGGAGACCCTATTTTCTTGAGTTTGGTGGAGCAAATGAAGCTGCGCAAGAGCCCAGCTTGCCTTTGTTTAGGAGAGATTATCCTTGGCGTTGATAACATAAAGGCTAATCGAGAACTTTTATGCCTGGGGAGTCCTATCGTCATGCAGGTAAGAACCTTTACTTTCTTTTTTCTCTTTGTTTTTTTCGTCTTTCTCGTTTTTTCTTCTTTTTTTTTCTTTTTTTTTCGTCTTTCTCGTTTTTTTTTGTTTCCTATATTTTTTGTTTTTTTGTTTTGACATTCTTTCTTACCCCCGGATATGGTTGATGGAGCGTGTGCGATTGATCGAGCCCCAGTTAATGTTCAAGGATATCGTGCTCGCTCGATCACCATGAGGACTAGGCAATATATGGTTGACTTCACCAGGATTCCCAACTACTGGGAAAATAAGCTGAAAGGTGAAGGCGGCCCCTTGATCCGAGGGACTGGGCCATGGTGGCATCTCAGAGTAAGCATTGGGTCATCATCTTTGGACCCAACTCGGTCACTTTGCATTCCTGATTTTGAGTTTATGGTATGCATATTTCTGGAGAGACTAGTGAGGCAAAAGGGCCTTAAGCAGAGGATCCTGAAACTTGATATTGTTCCCCAGACTACCTTGGCTCATATAGCGGAGTCATGTAGGGAGGTGGGCCGCCAGATGAGTGCAAAGGAATTTATGGTTCATAACCTTTCATGTCGGCTCCCTATGGATATCTGACTCATATCTGCAAAGAGGAAAGCTAGTACTCCAGAAGAGCGCAAGAAGCTAAGGAAACGTGAGCCTGTGGACTGTAAGGTTTATGAAAGCGGTAAAGAGATGTCCAAATATCTGAATGAAGGCGAGGAGGAAGTTGGGTTCCTAGTCGTGCATCCAACGAAGAGGTCGAGGACTAATCCTGCTGCGAGGGTGATGATAGATAGACACGGTAAGGCTAGACCTCGAGAAACAACGGTGGTGATTATGTCTGAGGTAACGCAGGAGCGCCCGACTCGCGGTCGAGATAAAAAGTGTGAGAATGATGACAAAGGCAAAGGGAAGATGAAAGAGTAGCCCTAGCCAGTTTTATTATTTACTATTATTATTATGTTGTAATAGATGGTGAGATTTTTAGAATCCTAGCCTTAGCTTTTTATTTCAGTATTTCTTTATATATATGAAATATTATTATTATTATTATTATTGGATAACGAATAAAGATTGAGTTAGTTAAGCAACTAATGAGTTTTTGTTTCTTTATTGTTCTTGTCGAATTTCAAATGCAAATGCAAATGTCCTTTTATTCACATTTCAAAAATAATAGCTGGGTTGATCCTGTGTAGGATTGCCTACGTATTCATTAGAAAAAATGAAATCAAACCCTTTGCGTAGTTCGAGAAATAGTAAAAGAATAACTGTTCGAAGCAAGAGCTTGTAATAAACTTATAAAAAGGGTAGCATGTGCTTTACTTACTCCCAAAAGAAATATGATTTGATTTATTCGATGACATGAGGATTATCCAAATGTCAAAATGCAAGAGCATAGCGACATTAAATTAACCTGGTCTGGGGCCGATTTTATTCTGTGTCGCATGAGCGGCACGTGGGGTTGCGCGAGGCGCGTTTTCCTATTTCATGCTAAGGGTAGTATCGTTTCAACTGGTCTAGGTTGGTAGGGTTAGCAAATTCATTCCCTGAGAATATGGATTTAACTAAGAAAGGTCCAGCCCAGTTAGGTTTGAACTTTCCTCGTGGATCCACAGGTAAGAGAGCTCTAACTGATTTGAGCACTAAATCCCCTTCTTTAATGTTTCTGGATTTAACCCATTTGTTGAAGGCTTGTTTGATACGTGCTTGGTATGTTTGTATATTGTGTAATGCACGTGATCTTCGTTAGTCCAAGAGGACGAGTTCATCATATTTATCCCTCTTCCAATCAGCTTCCGGGATTTGATTTTCTAAGAGAATACGCGGAGATGGGATTTCCAGTTCTACTGGTTGTACAACTTCCAGTCCATAGGTTAGATAGAAATGAGTGGCCCTAGTGGGTGTCCTAACTGAAGTTTGATAGCCCCATAAGGCGAAAGGTATTTTGCTTGGCCAATCACGGTAATTGTCGATCATTTTATTGAGGATTGTGACGACATTTTTATTAGCTGCCTCCACCTCGCCATTAGTTTGAGGTCGCTAAGGCGACGAATGATGATGTTTGATCTTGTATTTGGCTAGAACCTACTCAGTCTCTACTTCGAAGTGTGATCCATTATCACTGATGATTTCATGTGGGCAACCATATCGACAGATGATATTGGTTTGTGTGAAATTTGCCACATTTTTAGTAGTAAGACTAGTATAGGATGCTGCTTCAACCCATTTTGTGAAATAGTCGATAGCCACCAAAATAAAACAGCCACCAAAATGTCGATTCCCCAAGCGGAAAATGTCCAAGGAGAGGTCATGGTGTATAGTAATGAGGGAGGAACATGCTGAACATTCCCCAAGATCTAGCAGTTGTGGAAGAGTCTGACTTATTTAATACAATTTGACTCCATAGTCGTTCAGTAATATCCTAGACGTGTTATTTTCTTTGCCATCATGGGCCCACTCATGTGAGGACCGCATTCTCCGTCATGAACTTTTTCCATTATTTTTTGTGTCTATGAACAATCAAGGCAACGCAAGATGAAACTAAGAAGTGTTCTTTTGTACAATTCTCATTGCATAAGGAGGTATTGAGAGGCTAGTAGCCGTATGGCGCGTTGTCCCCTCTTATTTATCTCTGGTGGGTATGTACCGTTGATTTTGAAGTTTGAAGTTTAGAATGGATGGTATGTCGGGTATAACCAGATCAAAATGGCCGAAGAAGACATGCATAAAACAACTTTTGTCTTTCCATGGGGCACGTACTGCTATACAGTTATGCCATTTGGACTAATTAATGCTGGAGCTACATACCAACATACCGCAACTATGTTATTGCATAGCATGATACATAAAGAAGAGGAGGTAAACGTAGATGATATGATTGTCAAATCCAAAGACAGGAAAGGGCATATCTATAATCTCCGCAAGTTCTTTCTTAGATTGCGCAAATACAACATGAGATTCAACCCTCAGAAATGTGCATTCGGAGTAACTTTAGGCAAACTGCTAGGATATGACGTCAATCAGAAGGGAATAGAAATTGATCCATCCAAGATAGAGGCCTTAATCGAAATGTCACAACCCCAAACAGAGAAGGAAGTTAGAGGTTTCCTAGGAAAAGTAAAATATGTGAGACGGTTCATATCGAAATTCACTATGTTCTCTGTACTTATTTTCAAAGAGATAAAGAAATTAGATCATACCATGTGGGATGATAATTGCCAAAAGGCATTCGACATAATCAAGGAGATATTACCAAATCCACCAGTGTTAATGCCTCCCCAACAAGATCAACCTCTTGGTTTATATCTCACAGTCACAGAAACGGCCATGGGGACTATGCTCGCACAAACCGCCGGGAAGGTAGAAAGAGCCATCTACTACCTTAGTAAGAAGTTCTTAGAATATGAGTGCAAATACACACCTCTCGAAAAGACATGCCTCGCTCTTGTGTGGGTAACAAAGAAGCTACGTCATTACATGCTTAGATACTCAGTCAAGGTGTACTCCAAAATGGACCCCATCAAATACCTCTTCGAGAAACCCTTTCTCAACGGACGTCTAGAAAGATGGGCTTTAATGCCTTCAAAATTCGATCTCAAATATGTACCTCTGAAAGTCATAAAAGGACGTGCCGTCGCTAAGTTTTTTGCAGATAATCCTATCAACGACACCCAAACAATAGATATATGGTCATTTCCAGACGAGGATATATTACAAACCTGTATAGACTCCTAGGACCTTTACTTTGATGGTGCATCGAATTTAAGAGGATTCGGAGTAGGAGTGTTGCTCATTTCTTCTGATGGCAAGCATACACCACTAGTTGTCAAACTCGACTTTGAGGTAACAAATAACGCAGCAGAATACAAAGCTTGCCTCATTGGTTTACAAGCGGCAGTCAGTCTAGGCATTAAGAATCTTCGAGTTCATGGAGACTCCTCTTAAATAATCAACTAAGTCAATGGATCATGGAAAATTCGAAGTGAAAGTCTAGCACCCTATCAGGCCAAAATAGATCAAGTTGCCCAATTCTTTAATCAAGTTACTTATCTACATCTACCTCGTGAAGAGAATCAATTTGCATACGCTCTTGCAAAACTTGCAGCCTGGATCAACATGCCAGACAACATGATCAACATGCCTATGTGCATCGAACGACGGTCAGAACCGACCTATGTGTACCAACTTACGGACGAAGAAGAGAATCTAGAGGAACCCTGGTTCCAATCCATTCGAAACTTCAAACTCAACGGTACATACCCACCAGAGATAGATAAGAGGGGACAATGCGCCATACGCTTACTAGCCTCTCAATACCTCCTTATGCAAGCAGAATTGAACAGAATAACGCCTCTTGGTGTCGTCCTGCGTTGCCTTGATCGTGCATAGGCACAAAACGTAATGGAAGAAATACATGATGGAGAATGCAGTCCCCACATGAGCGGGCCTATGATGGCAAATAAAATCACACGCCTAGGATATTCCTGGACGACTACAGAGTCGGATTGTTCTAAATACGTCAGACAATGCCACAATTGCCAAATCTTCGGGAATGTTCAGCATGTTCCTCCCTCATTGCTTTACACCATGACCTCTCCTTGGCCCTTTTCTGCTTGGGGAATCAACATCATCAGAAAGATCGCCCCAGCTGGAACAGGAGGTCACTGTTTCATTTTGGTAGTTATCGAATATTTCACCAAGTGGGTTGAAGCATCATCCTACACTAGTCTTACTGCTAAAAATGTGGCAATGTTCATACAAACCAATATCATCTGTCGCTATGGTTGCCTACATGAATTCATCAGTGACAATGGGTCATACTTCCAAGCAGAGACTAAGCAGTTGCTAGCCTAATACAAGATCACTCATCATCATTCCTCGCGTTATTGACCTCAAACTAGTGGCGCGGTGGAGGCAGCTAACAAGAATGTCGTCACAATTCTCAATAAAATGATCGACAATTACCGTGATTGGCCAAGCAAGGTACCCTTCGCATTATGGGGCTATCGCACTTCAGTTAGAACACCCACTGGGGCCACTCCTTTCTATTTAACCTATGAAATGGAAGTTGTACAACCAGTAGAGCTAGAAATCCCATCTCTGCGTATTCTCTTAGAAAGTCAAATTCCAAAAGCTGATTGGAAGAGGGATAGATATGATGAACTCGTGTAATTAAACAAATCAAATTGTACTTCTTTTAGGAGTAAGCAAGGCACACGCCACCTTTTTCTAAGTTCATTACAAGCTCTTGCTTCGAACAATTATTCTTTTGCATTTTCTCAAACTACGCACATGGTTTGATTTCATTTTTTTAATGAATACGTAGGCAATCCTTCACAGGATTCAACCTAGCTATTATTTTAAAATGTAGATCGAAGGACATTTGCACTTGCACTTGAAATTCAACAAGAATAATAAAGAAAAAAAAACTTAATAGTTTATTAACTAACTCAAAGCTTTATTCATTGTCCAAAAATAATTATAATATTTCATTTACATAGAAATGCTGAAATAAAAAGTTAAGGCTAGGATTCTAAGAAATCCACCATCTTTTATTACAACACAAAATTAATAATAATACTTACATCTTCCCTTTGCCTTTGTCATCTTCCTCACACTTCTTATCTCGACCACGAGGGGGACGCTCCTGCGTCACCTTAGACCTAATCACCAACGGTCTTTATAGTGATCTAGCCTTTTCGTGTCTATCAATCACTACCCTCGTAGAAGGATTAGTTCTCGACCTCTTCGCTGGATGCATGACTAGGCATCCGGCTTCCTCCTTGCCTTCAGTCAAGTATTTCGACCTCTCCTTGCCAGACTTATAAATCTTGCAATCTACAGGCTCGCGCTTTCTTAGCTTCTCGCGCTCTTCAGGATTACTAGCTTTCCTCCATCGCAGATATAAGTTAGATACCCATAGGGAGCCAACAAGAACGGGTATGAACCACATATTCCTTTGTACCCATCTCGCGGCCCACTACCTACAAGACTCTACGTTATGAGCCATGGCAGTCTGGGGAACAATATCAAGTTTTGGGATCGTTTGCCTAAGGCCCACTTGCCTCACCAGCCTTTCCGGAAAGATACATACCATGACCTCTAAGCCAGGAACGCAAAGTGACCAAGTCAGATCCAACGACGATAGCCCAGTCACCGACCTAAGGTGCAACCATGGCACAGTCGATCGGATCAAAGGGCCACCTTCACCTTTCAGCTTATTTTCCCAATAATTGGGAATTCTGGAGAAGTCTACCATATAGATCCTAGTCCTCAAGGTAATGGATCAAGCACGGTACTCGCGCACATCAACTAGGGGCTCAATCAATCGCAAGCGCTTCATTAACCATATCTGGAGCACGCAAGCAAGAATGTCAAAAAAAACTAAAAAAAAAAGAGAAAGAAAACTAAAAAAACAAACAAAAGAAAGCACATATTCTTACTTGCAAGATGACAGGACTCCCCAGATATGGAAGCTCGCGGTTAGCCTTTCTATTATCAAGGCCAAGGATAATCTCTACTAGGCAAAGACAAGTCGGGCTCTTGTGCAGCTCCATTTGCTCCAACAAGCTCAAGAAAAGAGGGTCTCCTCTTATCTCCTTGTCAATGTGCCCTTGGAAGATATAACCATGCAAAAGGCAAAACCCAAAGGCCATGCGCCTTGTAACATATGATAAAGAAGGGTATTCTCTATTTATGAATCGATTCAGAAAGTCATGCATGCGGACACCCTTTGAGGCTACAAGACAGTCTACCTCAGCTTTGGTCAACCTAAGGAGGTCCCTAAATTTGTTCTTATACACTTGAGAGTTAAGGGGTATAACTGGAGAATCGTCTGGGTGCCACCCCCCAACGACAGCTATTTCTTCCGGGATAGGACAAATATTGCCTCCAGGAAACGTAAATACATGTAAATTAGGGTCCCAGTACTCAAGACAAGCATTTAGGAAGGGCCTTGCTACTTTCACTAATTTCAAGCTCAAGATCGTCCCTAGGTTGTAGGTACCCATATCATGTTTCTCTACATGGGTGAACTCATTTGCCCATTCTTCTAGACGGTTTTCAAAGGCATCCATTATATTGCAAGTTTTTTTGGATTTGAGAATTTTTATGTGAAAGACGGATTGTTGTAAATAAAATCATCAACCGAGCTCGCAATATATACTATTCGTCTTTTCCTAATTTTAGTCGAGGTCTGATCGGCCAAAGAAAGGACGCAGCAACAGCGGCGCCCTTTCGAAGAGTCGCGGCTCTTGTTGCGCCTCTTTCTCATGTCGTTTATCGGAACTTCCAGCTCTTGCGCCTTCCTAATTCATGTTCGTCTATGATTTCCTATTCCTATAGGATGTGGGTTCGGAAAATATGTCGAGTCACCCAAGGTTTTGGATTTCCTAATCCTAGCCGGGTTCGGTCTTCTAGACAGTCATCGCCATTTTCGGCAATCACGCACACTTATTCATTTTTCTTTTCTTTTTTTTGGAAAATCATCTCATTTCCATTTTTTTCGGCAATCACGCACACTTATTCATTTCCATATTTGTTTTATTTTGTTTTTTTTAAGGGGTAACCCTTATTGTTTTACATTTTCATACTTTATTTCGCGTCCAGGCACTCATTTCGCGCTAGTTTAGGCTACCGATATGCCACGTATAAAATGGTTGAGTAGATATTACTTGTTACATGTAATTTATGTGAATTCTCTTCCGGCAGCATGACGGCAGAAACCGTCAGCTACCAAACATGTCTTCCAGCTAACCTACAGGAACAGAAAAAATCCAGCAACAAAGGCACTCAGGCCGTCATAACACAAGTCAAAAGAAAAATATATGCGAGACTAGGGGATCTCGCCCTAAAGCCAAATCCAAGACTGGAGGCTCTCGCCCTAAAACAGATCTAGATGTACAACAAATCCTTGTTAGATAGGCAAATGCATATATTAAGAATGCAAATGCATATATTAACAAATGTATGGTTTAATTTTTCCATCCTTGTTAGATAGGCAATGCATATATTAAGAATGCAAAACGGGTGTAAGGGAGTGTAGAACTTTCTCTCCTTTTAAAATAAAAATACTCAGAATGAAAACAAATGATATTTGTCTGTTACTCGAGTAAAATGAATGATAAAATGATATTTGTATGTTTAAATTTTTACAATGTCTACATCGGTCTATTTATTTTTTCTCTATCTTTGTCTTTAGGCAAAGCGCTACCGGTTGGGAAGACAAAGCCAAAGACAATTCCTCGAGACCAGTTCCTCGAGAGCTTCAACTATAAAGGCACATGTAAGTCTTTAGTGTTTTCCTTGTTATAGTCGCCAATGGTAATTTAGTTTATAGTTCATAGACCTTATGCCAAAACAAAAAAACTAAAGCATGATAGCAGAACTTTAAATCGTTTATTATGGAAATGCCTATCTTTCCCTTACTTTTGCTTGATGCCAAAGTAGCCTTCAACTCGCAATCAATCTTCATTTTTTTTAGAAACTTGTATATTGGGCCTGTCATCTTAAATTCATTATTTGGAGGATTACTATTGAGCAACTAACCATAAACTGGTTATGATTGAAGATGCTACATCCTAAATCTAATTTAAATGTGAATATAATTGTCTGACCCTCACTTTTTATTTTGGCACAAAGTGATATGAGCTAAACTTGGAGACTTTTGAGTAACAGCTAGGACAAAAATGGGTATGATTGAATAGTGGGTTTGCTATATTTTGCCACTTTTTACCAGTAATTTGATTTGGTATTCGATTTTATTTTTTAAAAAAAGGTTGAAACTTTAGTGGGTTGGATGCTGACTGGTCTTATGGGTATGTGTCAAAAACATGGGTATTAGATATTGGAGTTGAAAGTTCTTGGAATTTCTTAGTTTGTAACGACTTTGATAGTGAATTATTGGTCCAAGTGTATATCTCGAAATGTTGATTATTAGATAGTAGGATTGAAGTTAATAAGAAGTCACAACTTTGTGATGAACCATCATTAATTTGGTATGTGCAAGTTCCACCGAAAAAATGTCTCTCATACTATATAATAAGTTACGAATCATGTGTTTTTTTGTTCACATCCTAAGATAATCTTCTTTTTCCGTATCATGTGATGTTTCGCATTACCACCTATATTGTCTTGATGAAGAGTGTAGTTATTGATGCTAGGGAAATATTGCATCTTCTTTGGCTGATATTGCTGATTATATATCGAAGCCAAAAAATCTTTCTCCTTCGCGGCTGTCAGTCAAATCTGCCTGAGTGTCTCTACCATTTTTCAGACAGACTGACTGTCACACTAGAGCTCATACAAAAGAGGGGAATGTAGGGGAACCACAAAAGGGTGCACAAAAACCATTGCTTCCTATGTGAGGATAACCTCCTGTTACCTACACTTAATGAGAGATAAATGAGCATTATTTCAAAAAGGTGAAATGGGGGGAACTTGAAATAGATTAAAAGGTGTAAGTTTTCTCATGTATATTTTTTTCCGATATGTCAAAATCTTTTTGATGTCTACTATGCTTGATGAACTAAGGAGGTAGGGAGGGTGGGAGCTAGGGATTTTTTAGTCGATATGTCAGCATCATCTTCTTAGCGTCTACTGTGCTTGATGAACTAAGAGAGAGAGTGTGAGAGAGAGAGAGAGAGAGAGAGAGAGAGAAAGAGAGAGAGAGAGAGAGAGAGAGAGAGAGAGAGAGAGAGAGAGAGAGGAGAAGCCGAGGGAGTGGGTTCAAGGAAGGGATGGGGAAGGAGAGCAGGAGCGGGATGGGTGGGGTGGCAGATGGGTGAGGGTTAGTGGTTCTCGGATAGGAACCAAGTAGACACATTAAGCTCAACTATATTCATTGAGGTTTGTACTCTTATTTGTACATCTTAGAGGCTCTTGATATGCAACCACATTTTTAAGTTTTACTGATTGGGTGTAGTTGTATGCCTGTATCATCGTTGATAGGAAAAAATAACTTTCCTTATAGAGTATGATGTAGCTTTTATACTACTTCCAGATATTGTGATAATGTTTGAATTCCATTTCTTATGTGGTAATGTTTAACCTCACATATTGCTACAGTCTCGTCTTTATGTGGTAATGTTTGAATTCCATTTCTTATAGTGGCTACTTATATTCCTGTTTCTTGGATATCTAACTGTGGAAAATGATGGTTCTTTTTGTTTCTTCTTGGTATAAATCCTAGACTTAAGCTTATCAGTTTTTTCTTAGTCCTCTTTATTTGAGGCTGGTGACAAAAAAAACAATTCTGGCCACATCATGTCTGTTGAAATCTTACAATTAACAACATTTCACATAGTTGAAATTGAGCTTCGTCGGCCATCTGTTGTACAAGAAATGTAAGATCCACAATAAATATGTGTAGATACACCTGCTCTTTTCTTCAATTTAAAGTATTTTAATTTTAAACTAACCTGTTATAATCTTTAATTGGTCTCTTAGCATTTAATAATGATGAGAAATTGCCTTTTTTATTTGTACACTGATAAGTGTTTTAGGTTTTGATACAATGGCATGAAGGGAAACGAGGGAATCAGAGTAATGGTGTTCTGAGTCTAATTTTTGTTTCGTCTCTTTACAAGGTTACTTAGTTAATATGTGAACAAATGAGGAGATGAAGAAAGGGACAGAGAAAACGATGAACAAGTGAATAAAAGTGAAAGGAGACTATTAACTTCATTCAACACCCTACTACACTAGGACCAAGAGCTTTGATTAGGAACAAAGAGAGGGAGGGAGTTCTAACACCCTACCCCACTAGGACCAGGAGCCTCGTCCTAGATGTTAAAGTAGTGATGATAGCAATTATGAGGGGTTCTGGAGACCTGTAGTACAATTATGGATGAGTTCCAATGAGTCATACTGCCATGTTAGACTTACGATAAAATTTTATTTAGGGTAATCACGAGTTTAGACTAAGCTTCCATTGCATGCTACTACCTTTTTCATCGATTTTTGATATTTTTAAATCTTGGGACTTTGAAAATTTGGACCCCTAAAGCCCTCAAATCTGACAATATACTCAATGCTGGATGGTTTGATTTTGTCGGGATCTTAGAGGTGTGTAGTGACATTTCCATCTTTTTTTGCGTTTTGGGTCTTCACCACTCCATCTAATGATAATGATTGGTTTTAAAGTTATCGTTTGGACTTTTAGTTTCGTAGTTGATTTTCATTCTAATGAACGAAATTAATGTCCGTAGGTGCGGAGTTGTGTGGTTCAATCAAGAACGAAATCCATGGAAAGATCAGCTGCACAAAAGCAAAAGAGAGACAAAGAAAATGGGGGAAAAGAGGTCCAAGGATGGGGTAACAAAATTCCGATTAACAAATTTCACGTCTTTTAATTTGGATATTTAATTTGTTTGTATTGTAGTTATAACATATGAATTACAACTTTTAATGTAATTCAAACTTAATTTATGATCTCGAACTGGAATTGGGGCATGTCCAGCGGTATTTAATACTGAATTCTGAAATGGGAGATTTTTTCAAACCATGGATAAAATCATGGTCACTTTTTTGCTTTTACTCCAATTACATCATAAAAAAACGCAGGCATAAATTATAACTTGATCGAAATTTTGGGAACGACTATGGGACAAATTGCGCGTATTTCTTGTAGTGCCTTTCACAACTTCGCTAAGCTAAGGAATAATACTACGTTGGTATAACTATCTTGGGGTACGGTGCGCGAAGCGCGCTGTACAACAACTAGTCTTCATAAAGCCTATTAAAGCCTCATAGAATGTGAGCATAATTGTCGAATTAAAGAAGAATTTGAAGAGTCGTCGGAATCCAATGCTAAGCCGCGCCACGCGGCTTTTTGCCACGCCACGCGGCTAGTGAAACAGCCAATTATGCCACGCCCCGCGGCTTTTTGCCGCTCCCCGTGGCTTTCTTGTGCAACGCATCGTCTTCTTTACTTGCTTTCGCGCTTTGACCTTCATCTTTGGGCCTTGACTTGTCTTTAATCCACAATATTTTAACTCTTATTAACCCATTCTTTGGCATAAAATTAGTCCAAGACATAAGTTTAAAAATGTCCAAGTCACTTCCCAAACTCGGAATGCGATTCTTGAACATGACACCTACACATTAAACCAAAATTGCGTAGAAACACATCCAACCAATGCAACTACTACCAAAATGCATTACTGAGCTAAAACAACTTTAAATAGCATATATCAAGGCTAAAGTAGCTAAGAATTGGGTAGGTAAACACGGTGGAAAACCGTCACATCATCAAGCCTAATCAGTATGCCTTTTATGGCCCTGAGGGGGGACTTTGACCACTGCCCTTGTATTACAGAGGAGAAGGTATTGTACTTCACAAGAATAAACCTTTTAAGCTCTTCAATATGTGGTGCAAGGATCTTGATTATAGGATGATTGTTCTGAATGGGTGGTAGCAAAGGATTAATAGGACTCATATGTTTTGTGTGATCTCCAAGTTAAAATTACTGAAGACTAAGCTTAGGAAACTTAATAAGGACCTCTTTTCTGACATGGAGAGAAATGATGATGTTGCTTATGAGATGTTGCTGAATTGCCAAAGGGAACTCCAAGCAAACCTTGCAAATATTAGTCTTATGGATGATGAATATCAGACTAAAGCTAGTTATATGATGATGAAGCAGGCTAAGGAGGAGTTTTTGAGACAAAAAGCTAAGTGTAATTGGGTTCGTGATGGTGTTATCAACTCTGCTATGTTTCATAGAGCTATACAGCAAAAGGAGCATTCAGAATAATGTTTTTAAGATTGCTGGTATAGATGGTATCACTTATAACAACTCCGATGAAATTATTATTGCCTTTGAGATGTAATACAAGGACCTCTTAGGTATTGATGGGCCTACTGCTGACTTTTGCTCGGGTATAATGAGGAATGGTCCTAAGTGAATTCTGTTGACTGCCCTACTCTTTGCCAGGTCCCTACTAATGCTGAAATTAAGAGTACAGTCTTCTTTATTTCGTGGGAGAAGAGTCCAAGTCTTGATGGCTACAGCAGTTGTTTCTTCAGAACTAGCTGGGATATTATTCATGAGGAGGTATGCTTAGCCATTAAGGATTTGTTTATCTCGGTTAAAATTCTAAAGCAAATTAACTGTACTAATCTTGTTCTGATCTCGAAGATTGAAAACCTTGTTTCTTTGAAAGATTATAGACTTATTGCCTGTTGTAACCCTTCTATAAAATTATTTCCAAGCTTCTTTGTAATAGACTGGCCACTATCCTTCTTGATCTTGTAAACCGTGCCCAATCTGCTTTTATGAAAGGAAGGAGCATCATGGGCAATATTCTAATTAGCCAGGATCTTATTAGACTATATGCTAGGAAATATGCTTCACCTAGGTGCCTGATCAAGGTTGACCTTCAGAAAGCCCGTGACTTCATTATTGGAGCTTTGTGGAACATGTTTTTTCCAGTCTAAATTTCCCTCCTCATTTCATTGAGCTCTTGATGCAATGTGTTACTACTCCTACATAATCTCTTATCTTGAATGGTACTCCTCATAGTTTGCTTCCCGGCAAGAAAGGCCTCAGGCAAGGGGTCCCTCTATCCCCCCTCCTCTTCACCTTATGTATGGAGTACTTGAGTAGGATGCTGAATGTTGTATGTGGTATAAAGGGGTTCAAGTTCCATCATCTTTGTAAGAGTTTGAGGCTGAATCATTTGCTGTTTGCTGAAGATTTGCTCATCTTCTGCAAAGAAGATTTGAAGTATCTCCTCATGCTTGTGGAAGGATTCAGGTATTTCTCTTCTGCCTCTGGACTTCATACTAATAATGACAAATCTAACATTCTACTAAATGGAGTTCAATTTGACATTGAGAGTAACATTCTCAATCATACTGGTTTTAAAAAGGGTTCTTTACCCTTTAAATATCTTGTTGTTACTATCTCTCATAAGAGATTAAATAAAACTAACTGTAATATGTTGGTGGAGAAGATGATTGCTAGGATCAGAGGTTGGAATAAGAGAAGAATCTCTTATACAGGCATACTGGTACTAGTTCAATCTGTTCTTAACACTATTCATAATTATTGGGCTCAAATCTTTGTCTTGCATGTTGGGGGGCTAGATAAATTGAAGGCATTATGCAGGAATTTCTTATGGGAGGGTGAGGAAACCTATTCTAAAGCTCCCCTGATGACTTAGATTATCATGTGTAAAGGTACAGATTGTGGGGATCTGGGTTTGGTTGATAGTAGATTATGGAATATTGTTGTTATTGGTAAGTTAGTATGGTGGATAGCTTCCAAGAAAAATCACCTATGGATAAAGTGGATTGACAAGGTGTATCTCAAAGGAAGGGATTGGCTTACTTATAACCCTAAAAACTACAGCTCATGGTAGTGGAGGAAAATCTGTGAAGTGAAGAACATCTTGCTACCTGCTCTTATGAATGGGAAATGGATGGGGCCTGAAGATCATTACTCTATTTCTAGTGGATACTTTTGGCTACAGAGGGATCCTGATGGAAAAATGGGTTGGTGCGCAATTGCTTGGAATAGAATTAACAGTCCAAAACATTGCCTCATTAGTTGGCTATTATGGCATGCGAGACTTCTTACTATGGATAGGATGATTAGAATGGGGATTGCAGTGGACTCTATCTGCTATTTGTGTTGTGTCCATGATGAAAACCACATACACTTATTTGAGGAATGCAGGTATACCAAATGCTGCTATGATGCTTTGTCTAGTTGGATTCAGATTGATTCTCAGTGCTTCTTCAAGCACTCAGATTTGTTAAGGCTGAGGAATGCTTCAGGATTTCAGAGGAAACTTAGTTGGTCATTGGTAATTGTTGTCCAGTATGGGATATGGCATGCTTGGAATATCTGTAGGATTGAAAAGCGTGTTATACTCCCTAGTAAGGTGATCGAGCAAGTCAGAATGGAGGCAAGGATGCGTATCATGATTATTAGTATTGGTAAGATTTCTACAAGGGATGTTAATTGGTGTAAGGGAATTGGTCTTGTAATTTTTCTATTTATCACGCTTTGAATGTAATAAGTAGGGTATGGCACTAAAGGCATAAACTCATACAATGTAATTGTTGCTTATTGTGCTTTGATCTATATTACTTACATTGGTACCCAAAAAAACATGCCCCAACAAAGTGGTTAAACTCACATACATCACATCTACATATCACGTACTCAAATTCTCGTAATTATTACCATCAAAATTCCAGTATAGTCTCTTGTTGATTAGATCATCATCTTACTTGATTTAGTCTCTTTTCATCTGGTCTTACTTTCTCCATTGAGTATATCCTCCTCCAAATCAAAATTGAAATTAATCACTATCTACTAATAGCATGCTAATTACTCTCCATAGATGTCATGTTCATAATCCATATGTTCGTTTTGTATCTTACTCGGGCATCTTCCTTATAACCCTCGGCTCTTTTTAGTTACATAAATCACTTTTTCGCATCCACAATCTCTTGTCACCTTATAAATTTCGGGCCTCTAAACAAGCACCTTTAATCATGGTGAGATTCTTATAATAATTTAAACACCCAAACAATTATCTCTTCTACTAATGTGTTCATAAGGCCTAAATGAGTTTCTCAACCAACTATAATACTATAATTTTTCTTACTTGGACAAATGGTTCATTCTATTACTAATCCTTAGTATTAAATAAACCCAAACATTATGCGCACCACATATCTAATCCCCAAATATATCTAACATAATACAACCCTCCATCTAATTCGTCCAAAACTCTTTGTCAATTCAAGTAGCTATTCACCTTAAGTAGACTAGTATCCTTAATATACCCTTACAAAAATTACATCATTCTAGATCAATGGTCTGCTCATTATTCCAAAGGTTAAATATACTTTTCCCTCATATGTAACAAAATTAAAGCTACTCCTTAATACTAATTACCTCAATTATTCTCACTAAATAAGAAGTATAATTATTTGGTCTAAGCTTTCCATTTCCTCAGTCATGTCACCACCTAATTACCAATGTCACCTATGTAATTCCGTAATCACAACTAAACCACAGGAGTATTTGCTCTCTCATTTGAATCCACGATGTTCTCCAAAGAATTTATTAATAACCAATAAATTACTATTACATCTCGATAACTTAACCTCATCATCGATCAAATATAGTAATGCAAAAGCTGATCAATTTTTCTTTTAACCCGACTAAATAATTCCTAACAATCCACAAAGCGGATCAGGTCATTGGTAAAATCTTTCAATAAATTATCTACTCGTAGATCACTGTGACAACCCTCGCGAATGCGGAAAATAAAAACATACAAGCATGTGAATTATATAGCGGAAATATCAAGTTTTTAAAACTTTTATACATGCAAGAAGAGGTATACGAGGAGTGTCAAGTATTACAAACTAAAGTATGAAATACAACAAAGAGACGAAGTCTCTCAAAATATTATAAATGTCAAAGTGTTTAGCAAATAGCTAAAATATCGTCTAGAGGTGAAACTTCCAGGGACAACGCCCGCTAGCTCACACCCGAACCCAAAATATCAAGCAAAAAGCCATCCATGCAAGCAACCTGTTCATCCATGAAAAACATGAACGCCACAATCAGTGGGGAGTAACTCCGGGTTCTCCCAGCCATATCACATTAAACGTACATAAAAGGAAATACAAAAGTAGAAGTATGCATATATAGATATACATGTGAATTACGATAAGAATAGATAGGCAATTCGATATTTAATGATAAGAGCATATGGAATATAAATCCGAAACCATCATGTTATACAAAGACTCGGGAAAGACACTCTTAGGCAACCGAATACGCTCACTAGGGCTTGCATCTCACCGTTAGCGGTATAAGTTTGATAAGATTGAGACTCGACAAACAAACCATGCCAAGTCATGGTATGATCATGAATAATTAAATCATGTAATCACTCATCCACACATAACAATACAATGACGACCTCTCTCACGGTAAATGAAACGCACTAGCACCGTGTACATGGCAAGTATGATTAAAAGGCATCCACGAGATAAGCATTTCCCTGAACGCATACACGATGACATTTCGTATATGTGGACTAATTTCCTCCTCCTGGTAGGACGACGATAATAATACGGTTCTGTGGGAAATCGGTATTACCACAATACAATTATTATAGGATTATAACGAAAAGTAATAATTTGATTATCGAGTCATAAACGAAAACAAGGAAAAAGAGATTTAGAAATCAACCTCCGGTCCTAGCAATAGGCGTAAAGAACAGAGATATCAAGGTAGATATCCTCCTAATCGTTGCACCCAAGATTGAATGAGATATGCCCTTCTCCTTTGCTAGAAAGAGAACCAAAAGTTACTGTTAACCTTTTGTTTTTGTGTTTTGTAAAAAGTTACTGTTAACTTTTGTCTTTGTGTGATGTTTAGATGGAGGCACCCTGTGAGAATAGAATTAGGTTTAGAATTTTCTCCTGCTTCCTTTGTCTACTTCTCACGGCTCCCCTAGGGTTTATATGAGGAGATTTGTCTCCTCAAAACAACTACCCATGGACCGAAATTCCAGATTTAATCTGGACTGTTTCCCGGTTAAATTCGCTTTAATATATAATGTGTATTATTAATGTATCCTATAATATACACGTTAATTATAATTATCCGTATAATTATAATTTGCTAAGTCAGTATAACATTTTATATTCAATTACGAATTAACCTTTTAATTCGCATAAGCTTACATTATATATATGCTAATTAAATACAACAGTTTATATTTAATTACGAATTACTTTTAATTCGTCTCAGCTTATATTATTTAATCGTTATTAAATAATCGTCTCATCATCACATTGACTAACCTTTTAGTAAAATACACTGACTAACCTTTTAGTCATATAATAGGGCATCAATATGATTATTTTCTCAAATAATCACATCTCTCAAACACATCCTATAGGTGTGACTTTTAGGGACCAGTTGATCACCGCCATCTGTATGACAATAACGTCAAACTTATCTAGCAAGCCAACCGTTATTGATAAACGTTAATCAACTGATTATTATACAAAGTATACCTGTGAACCTACAGATATTTATTTATGTTATTGCACTAACTGTGGAGGACACTGGCTCCAACAGGTTCCTAGTCTAAACCTGGCCAGACTCTCGGAATAAACGTGTTCCGATTCGACAAGCGATGACGTTTCGCATCCAAGACTCGGTCAATCATAGACGCCGAGTACCCCAAATTCGGTCGATAATTTACGAAAGAGGCGGAAAAGAGCTCAAGCCTCATAACAAGCGGTACGTTACATGCAAATAACACCACCTCGCAAGTACACAACATTTGACGGCCGGGTCGATCAACACAATGCGTTCGCCTCCCAACAACGTCGACGTATGCCCACTAACACATGCAATTAAGCAGTAGGATACCTCCCCGTTCCGACATTCCAGCCTTACGAACGTGGAGGTAGCCAAGGTAATGAGAGTACAAAGCACATAACAAAATAGTGCTCAAACCGTAACATTTGTAAAAACCGACTCAAAGTAGGACATACCAAATACCGTCACAAAACATGCGATACAAGCGAATGGAATATCATATATTCAAAACATTAATATTATAAGTCATTACGTAAAATTATACGATAAACAAACCATGCGAACTATTATAAATTACGAGTTTTAGAAATTGTAAGAAATAAAACACAGCCGTGTTGCCGGCCGGTCAGAAGACCGGCGGCCGGTACCCCGGCTCGCGCATCATGCCAAATCCAAAAATCACAAAGAAAATAGCAGTGTGTTCCAGGCCGGTCTGGGGGCCGGCGGCCGGGCACCCGGCCGGGAGCATCACTACACACAAAAACCAAACTTTCCTACTGATGTGTTCCCAGCCGGTGGGCAGACCGGCGGCCGGTCACCCGGCTGGGAACCCCAGTTCATCCGTGAGCAACAATTCAATGTTCAATCATTTTCAATTCTCATAATCTACTTCTATTAATTATCAACAATCAATATTCATCATCAACAATCATCAACAAACAACAATCATCATCAATAACATAAATCCTAAGCTTACTAATCGTATTCTAAATACGAATTCTAACATAAAAAGCATGTAAAACACGTAAATGATATCGAGTAACCCTTCACCGTTACCTTTATGCGTCTTTACTCCGCGTCAAGGTCCTCTTCAATCAAGAAATAGTCTTTGTCGGGATCTTGGAGGTCACCACCTACAAATAGTTAATAAAAGATGAATATTCTTCACCTTGAGAAAGACGGAAAGTTTCAAAAGCGAGAAAGACGGTAATTTTATTATCATTACAGATAGAGGAAGATAAGAGGGGAAGAATAAGACGAACTTACGTGAATTTGAGCGAGAATTGAGCGAGATATGACGATTCTAAGATTGGATGATTATGGAAGCTAGGTTTTTGGTTGATTTCTTAGTGATGAAGTAAGTTTGAGTTGTGTGAGTATGAATTAGGTTATGAGGGAGTATGAGGGAGTATGAGGAAAAAGTCAAGAAAAGTCAAAGACGACTTAAGACGGGATTCACTTGAAATCTCGCGTAAAATCCAAATACGAACTAGGAAATTCTAAATTCGACTCGGAAAATTTAATTCTAAACTAAAACTAAATTTCGCTGAAAAGTATCCGTAAAATATTTTTACTATAAAAATAAGGTACATTTGCGGGTGTTACAATCACAATATTATTCCTTTCATTATAACAACACTAACAAATTCGTCAATAATTTCCTCAAAAGAGGGGTTACATTGTTTATTAATTTCCATATGACCTAATCCTTCAAAAGTGATGATTATTTCCTCGTGTCCTTGAAAATCAATACTCAATTCATCTGTCTATTCCAAAGCAATATTCTATGTTTGATACACCTTTTTTCGCTAAATAGATTTTCCTATTTCTATGTTTATTCTTAGAATCCAGGATATTAAAATTCGTAACCTTAAATAACTTAATTCTTTCATACGACTCCAAGTTATGAATTCTCTCAAGGCTGACTTTGGTATAATTTAACAAAATGTTTCAATAAAATTATGTTACTTCTGAGTTTCTTATTAATATCAACAACAAGCAATTGTATCCCATTCCTACCACATGAACCATTTTCATAACTTTAATCTTTCTTCTTTCTACACCAAGGTTCCCCAATAAAATGCAATAATCCTTTAATAATATATACAATCTCCCTTGAACAATGTACCAACTTGCCTTCAATAACTACACTTAACTTATATATCCCCAAAATATAGAATTCAATTACCGTCTATACTTTTTACATGATTTATAACGCCAAATCAAATACTAGCGCAACTTTATTCTAATTAGTATCATTATACCTCACAAGACCCAATACTTCGAAAGATATTCATGCTTAACTAAAAAATCTAACACTTGGTAACACAATTCTTATATTTAGTTCTAAATGATCTTTCACCTCTGATATCCTTGAAATCAATCATTTTGAATTTATAAATTACTAATCGTAACGTAAGTAACAACAACATAGCTTCAATTATCTATATATTCATCACAATTCTAACCTCTTTATAAGGTTCCAAATATAAACAATTTATAAGTCATTCAGTCATCCAAACAACGATCAAGGTTACAAACAAAATAACATGCATTATAATACAAATTCTCATGTATCCCCTTATATTCAAAGAGCCACACTTCTCAATTATTAATATAATTAAGATCAGTTCTATACAGGAGTCGACGCAGGATTTTTCATTATGGGAGCACAAGTTTTTCTGTTCCGAGTTACAATAATGAATACCACGTGAACGTTTTTTTCGCTCGGTTTAATCTTTTTCTATGGATTGGCATGGCCTAATCTTGCTCAAACGAGGAAATATTTTTAAAATGTAGGCGCAAAACTTTTGATATTTTGATAATTTAACCGTAAATTTTGTTGTCGATTTTCAAAACCATATATGTAATGCTAGTTAAATTTTGAAAAGAAAAAAAATGTAACTATCGTTATCAAGCCAACAATCTTATAGTTAAATTATTGTACAAATTCGAATAAGCATTAACATACTCATATTTTGAGAAAATAGAGAAAGTAAGAAAAAAGTAAAGTCATGTCTTAAAAATAATCATATGATGAACATTTAATTGTTGTTTATTACCATTTTTTGTTCTTTAAATGTATAAACATAAGAGTTGTCAAAGTGGTATAATGTTAATTTTTTGTACAAATGGGGGATGTGTGGGGGGGGGGGGTTCAAATCCTACCAACACCATAAAATTATTAAATTTGAAACAACCAAAAAAAAATGAGTGTAGCAAGGCTCGAACATAGGTTTCTATGTAAATTGAACACTACACTTACCAACTTAGCTAGATTGTATTGATTCTATTAATGACAATATTTACTACTTAATATAAATTTCCAGAAATCCATGGTGTGCAGTTACCCCACTTCGCCCCCTAAATCCGCCCCTGGTACCATAATCCGTAACACCGGAATATACTCATGCAAAAGTGCATTCACCTCATAATAACATATCTTATTGCATTCAATTGCAGAACCTTCTTTTGATTCATACTTACCAAATATCTAAGTCAACTCCAACATCCAATATTCAAATTCAAATAAGAATAAATTATGAGTACTTAATAAACACAAGAAATCAAACGTCCCCAAACCCACACGCATATTACAAGCGACACGAGTTCATTTTTTTTAATACGGTGATCGGGCATGTCGCAAGCCCTGGTCAAAGATAATTACCCAGACTAGGCTAATAAGAAATTAATGTAATTAGGGAAGTAGGGGTCGATCCTCAGGGAGATGGTGTTTCCGATAAAATGTGAAATGTCTTGCAATTGGGTCTTATCTAACGAGTATCTGGGTTTTGGGGTTTTGATTTCTAAACTAATAAAAAGCATAAATGAAAACAAAATAAAAGCAAATGAAAACAATAAAGCAGGTGATGAATTAACAATGATAAGAAGAATCTAGGGAAGTAGGTTCACACATGTAGATTAACATATTAAAGAAATTGGATTTGGAACATGCAAATAATTCATTGTGAGTTCGTAAGAATGATGTGTTCATTACAATCATAGATCAGATGGTCTAGCAGGCGTTTATGCAATTTACTAGGTCTTAATCTACCATGTCATGCTTTGTCTATTCAATTCACGTATTTCTACCTTGGAAAAGAATTCCATTCTAGTCAATGATTTTGATCAGGAATCGTCAACTATCGTTATAGTCCAAACATGCATAGACACGATGTTTTAAAAGCACAATTTCTTTTATCCAATTATCATCTTTTAATTAACTTACATGGCTACCCTACACCCTAGAAAAACGACTACTCACTCATGGTGATGTTTATATCTAAGATGATGTTAATAATAAAAATTAGGATAGACATGTTTATTTGGTTTTGACAATATTTTAAGACTCTTTATATGGCGATAATAACGACGCTAATTTAACGATCTAATGAATATGACGATTATAACGGTACTAAAATGAATCTAAGATAACATGTAAAGAGAATAACAATCAAATAAGAAACATAAAGACTTTAAACAAAAGGTAAAATAGGAATACCTAGATGACGATCAACAACGATAATGACAACAATAATAGAAATTCCTTGCATAGTATAGTCGATCCACGAATTACAATATTTGTACCAAATAAAGTAGATTAAAAGGATGGAATTTTTATTGATCTAGGCTAAGGATTTGATGTAGAAAAGATAGAAATAAACTAAGAAACTAAAGACAAAAGGAAGAAGAAAATATTCTAGACAAGAGAAGAGAGGCTAGGTTTCTCTCCTCTTAATCTAGGTTTTTTTGTAAAGAGAAGTGTAAGAAGAGAAGTGCTAAGAGGGTTGTTGTTCAAGTGTGGTGGCTGAAGCTTCTTATATAGCAGTAGGGTTTCGTGGGGGAGGGGTCATGCATTCATCACATAGGACAAAAAGGAGGAAGTCGAAGCAAAAGCTCGGATCAGCAGGGATACCCGATCGGGTACACCAGTTACCCGATCGGGTAAGTTGCAATCTTGGTCAATTGACTTTCGTTTCATCTCCCCTTACTTATGACTTGACTTTCATTATCCCCTTTGACCTTTTGAGTCGGGTTTGTTGATAGGGTTTGATGTAAAATGATGATTTCTTTGCCTAACTGATCGATCTTCCGACAACTGCGAAATCGTCTTTGCTTCTTCTTCTTTTGAATCAGTGAGCCTTCTTGAAATGCCTTTGGCTTGGCCAAGCTTGCTTCTTTAAATCGTCGGGTTCTAGGCAAATGCTCGGGAATATAGAAAAAGGGCGTAGAAACGTCACTTTCCCTACAAAACAGGTTAGAACATAGGATTCGCCTAGAAGATGATATTAGCTCATAAAATGGCTTAACAAAGCACAAATGACATACAAAACCGAGCTAAATTGGGGGTTAAAATCATACAAATATTCACTTATCATACGGTTCGACCGTTTTTTTTTTTTGAAAACTTTTTTTTCCTAAGATCGTCGACTACGGGCGTTAAAGAGATATGAAGATCTAATCACCTACTAAACCCGCTTTGATATTATTTGTAACACCCCCAATTTTCGACCTCCATTATTTTAAACATTTTCCTCGGAAACTGCGCGTGTTAGCGGTGTTACTTCAAATAAAGTAACGATATCAAACAATAAATAAAGTATCTAATAAAAATAACATTGCAGCGGAAAAACTTAATCAATAATGCTTACGTGGTTTTAAACTCAAAACAACTTAAAGAGTATAACTCTTATAAAATAAATTCAACGAAATGCGCCAAACTACTAAGTCTTATTTTATTGTCTAGTACTCGACATCTAGTCACGAACTCTCTTTCCCTGCCGTCCCATCGGGTGAAAATAGCAAGCCTGTGAAGTTACACTACTCTTCATACAATCAGAAATATTGTAAGGATCATCACAGGTCCCCGAGTAAAAGATTTAGTGGACAACATGGGAAATAAACACAAGTCAATACGAATAAATAATCAAGCATACTCATAATAGATATCAACAACCATATTTATAAACAATCCTTGAAAACATTAATAATAGATTCTTTCATAAACACTCACTTGTCCACTTTATTACACTTTGCTTTCTTAATAAACTTTTGCTATCCGGATAGAGAATCAATATATAGAAGTATCTAGGTAGTCGATTGCCAATTCGACAAGTCTTTGACAACCATGTACTAAAACCGGTCACAATTCCTGAGTGTGCACACCTCTCACAATGGCTAACCCAAAGGAGAAACAAAGGTGACGAGACACCACCTTAAATAAGTATGGGTCCCATGACATCCTGATATAGGGTATAGTCCGCCACAAACATGACCCCTCTCTTCCATTACCATAAAATATTTCCAAAACAACATAACCCAATAGACTCATAATCCAACTCAAACCATCCCAGAATAATAACGATAATTACTTATCAAAGTATTTGCAAAAGCATACTTATTCAATATCAAATCAATTTCAATCTCAATACATTTGAGAATCAATTACTCCCTCATATTCTCAATAATATTCTCCATTTCTATTTTCGTCTATTCACAATACTTTCCTTATTTCTTTTTTGGTAAGTGTTTGTGTGATGCAAATGTAATTGTATGGTGGGGTTGTGTATTTGTGTGGCCCAAATTTAATTATATGGTGGGGTAGTGTGTTTTCTTAATTTTTGTCTTAAAGTGAAAGGGGAAGGTTATTGAGAGTAGGAGGGAGTATATCAATCCACACTCACATACTATCATACATACTCATACCGAGTAAGTTTGGGAACTTACCGATAGCAAGCAAAGTCCAAATACGCTCCTAGAATTTCTCTTCCTGGAAACCACAATCTACAATTACCGTACCAAACTCGCATTAAGACGGGTGTGTAAGACCCCCGATTCTATAATTGTGACACCCTCAAATTTGCGGAAAGAAAAAAAATTATTTAAATACATAAAAGATAATAAAACATAACGAAGGTGTCATAAAATAAAAAGGGTCATTACAAAACGGAACTAATATTCTACAAAAGAAATATACAAGACGGGAGACATATCTCCCGTATAAATACGGAAATAAAAGTGTATAATAATATACAAACTATGAACCGAATATAGGTCCAAGGTAAATACTTCGCTCGCTAGCTCGTCATGTACCCAAAATATGCATCACCACCTGTTCAACCGCATTAAATATAAACACGGAAGCCACAGTCAGTGGGGAGTAACTCCGAGTTCTCCCAGCCACGAAATGTCGAATTTAATTAAACATGAATAACATAAAAGCAATGTATATGGAAAATACAAAACTTAACATATATGATATGCTTTTCATGTTATGAAACAATTAACTAACATATAACCTATCATGTGAAAGCTATCATGTGGATCTGATAATAAACTATAACAAGAGGTAGGGAAGTTGGTATGCTAGCTCAGAGGTTACCCTGTAACGTGGCCATGATACACTCAAACCCTAATCAACACGTAATCATGTGAATCAGTTAACACTCGGTAATCCAAACTCTATCAATCTTAGCCGGCTTGCATCTCACCTTCTAAAACTCATAGAATCATACAAACATGAAAGACCAATACTTCTACAAACAGGCATAAGTTCCTAGTACAGTCAATAGTCGACTTCTGTAACTCGAGGCTATACACAAGGTAGGAAAACATCCTAGTCCTAGACTGATCAGACCTAGCGACAACAGCTATTCCATTCCCCGTCCCATGACCAAAAGTACATGAGAATCTCTACTAGGCGACCCCCTAAGCAGAGTTGGCTAGTACTTAAGTTGGCTCCATTCCCAAAGTGGAA
>JAIUZE010020488.1:40366-79589 GCA_022085475.1 Heliosperma pusillum
CAAAAAGGGATGTCGGGTTTTGAAATTGTTGTTACGTAATTGACTCGCGTTTAATAATTATTTTACGGTAAACGATTAAAGATAATTAACGATAAAGTTAATTAAACTAAATATCAAGATATTATGATATTGTAATGAAAAATACTGAAAATATCAAGGTCTAAGAGAGGACCAAGGAGCCGTGTGATGTTGAGCTTGTCGGGTCTGATTTCGAGCGTTTTGCGTAATTTTCGTTAACTGATCGATAAAGTGAAATAATATCTAGATATTATGATATTGTAATCAAAAGTAATGAAATATCAAGGTCTAAGAGAGGAGAGGAAAGGAGAGGAGAGCCGTGTGAGTTAGGGGCTTGTCGGGTCTGTTTTGTAAACGATTTGCGAAATCTCCGTTGACGGATCGATAAAGTAACAAATATCTAAGATATTTGTATTAGTTTAATCGAAAGAATCAAAATATCTCAAGTGAGTGGAAAACGATGACATGGGCGCGTGACTCATGCCAAATTCGAGTTTCGAGTTTGTTACGGGATTTACGATGAGTCGGGAATAGTTAAATGACGTTCGGTTTAAAACCGTAAAAGTTATTCTTTAAATTCCGAATAAATTCAAAATAATTATATTAAATTATGATAAATCTTAATAAATCTTAATAAAAATAAATCAAAAATATTATTTTTTTAAATAAAATTTCGGTCTTCAAACTTACCAGTCGAGTCGGGAAAAGTCAACGAAAGTCAAAGTCGACTTAAAAGTCAAGAAAAGTCAAAGATGACTTAAAAGTCAAGAAAAGTTTATGACGACTTAAAAGTCAAGAAAAGTCAATGACGACTTTAAAAAGTCACGAAAAAGTCAAAGACGACTTAAAAGTCAAGAAAAGTCAAAGATGACTAAAAACGGTCTTTTCATGAAATCTCTCAAAAATTCCAAATACGAACTCGGAATTTCGAAATACGACTTGGAACAAAAATTTCTATTTTAAAAACTTAAGTCTGCTGAAAAGTGTTAGTAAAATATTTGTACTAGAAAAATTGGGTACTTTTCGGGTTGTTACAATAATAATGGGTGTTTACTAAATTCGTTAATTTTATAAAATTTCTTTCACTTTTATTGGTTAAAATATTTTAAATCGATAATTTATGATTTCGTAACCTTAAATTAATGTTAAACTGAATTTAATTTAGTTGGGTAGAAACCGTCGCATTTCAGTCCGTTATGAGCCTATAATCGGACTCTACTCGAAAATCCGAGTGGGTAAATACCCACTGTCAATATTGAGCCTATTACTACTCATCTTTTCAAAAAAGACCCACCAAAAATCTCCACCTCCCTCCTCGCCTTTCAACATCTTCTTCTTCTTCCTCAACACCAAAAGCCCTATTAAACCTCCATAACTCCAATTCTAAAGACGGATGGCATTTATTCGTCTCTCAACGAAACTTCACGATTTTACATCATTTTTCTCGTCGCATTCTCCTCTTCCTTTCCATGCCATAAAATATCATCTTCCTCCAACACTTTATACAACCCATCTTTTAGATCTAATTTTAAGACGGGCATAATTTCTTCATTTCTTAACAGAATTTAATTCCGTTAGTTTTCCGGAATCCTCTCACCATCCTCCTTCTTTCTACATAATAAAATATTGAATATTTTAACCTTCGTTTAAGATCAACTTTCCAAAATTTGTGTTTGGGTTTCTTAGCATGTTAATTGTTATTAAAAGGTGAAATTTTGAAGAGTTGGGTCAAGGAAACCGTTGGTATCGTTGGCTTGCTTAAGGATTTCTTAATTGGAGTGCTAATAAGGTAACGTAGACGGGTTAATCAATATCACTTTGTTTGTTTCTTTATGTGTTTTAGAGCATAATTTCATGTTAAAGATTGAACCTTTGCTGGTTCTTGTCTTTGAATTATGCCTTTTGGATGTGGAAAAGTTTATTTGTGGTTTGTTGAATGTTGATATTATGTTGTTAATCTAGCCCTTTTTGTGTTATTCTATAAGTTTGAAGTCATTAAAACATGTTGATTTATCTCCCTTAATGTGAATCCTATGAATGTGATAGCATGTGGGCCTGAGATGTGAATATGACATAACTTGTGTGCGAATCGATTTTGGAGTCCGTCCAAAAAAGGGTTGTCTCGGCCTCCTCAGGACCGTGACATACCTGTCACGCTCGTGACACAGTAGACATAACCATCACCCGCCTTCATCACGGTCGTGAGATGCATGTCTCGGTCGTGACGACCCACAGTTTTCGTGCACTGAGCCTTTTTCGTATAATGGTCATATCTCCCTCGTTTCTTGCCTGGTTTGAGCGTGTGACTTTCCGGTGGAATCGTAAGAGGATAAGCTATCAACTCCAGTTGTAGTTACTGCATTATCATGTCTAGAACCCAAGTTATTACCGTTTAAAGTTGACCCTTGTTTTAGTTGGTTTCCAAATATGTTGTTTTGGGATGAACCTTATGTTTCTTATAGATTATATTTCTTAAACTTGGTACAATGCTTATTTATCATGTTGACTCTTGTATATCATTGTTACATCAATATTATGATTCATTCACATGGTTTAGTGACGGTTTTGGATGTTTAACTCAATTAAGTCATTTATGCATTGAGTAGTCGTTGAGTCTTGGTTGTTGGATGATATTGAGCTCTCATTTCCCGTTTATACCCTTATACTCATTAGACTTTATGTTGGAGCAATATATGTACATTCTATTGTTGTTAGTGGGGATATGACGGCGTTTTTGGGAGGCGAACGCAATGCTTTGATCGACCCGGCTGTCAAATGTTGTATCCTTGCGAGGTGGTGTCACTGGATGTAGCGTACTTACTTGTTCTCGTCCGCCTCTTTCGTGTGGTTTAGCTGAAGTTGGGGTACTCGCGTCTGTGTGGTTTAGCCGGAGGTTCGAGTCTTGGATGCGAAACGTTGATTGCATGTCAACTTGAAACACGTTTATTCCGAGAGTCTGGCCATGTTTAGACTAGGACCGTATTATATTATCGTCGTCCTACCGAGAGGATTAGAGTCTTGAGTATACGAAACGTTTATTGTATACGGTTCAGGAAAACGTTTATCCCGTTGACTAGTTCGTCTTATCTTGCAAAGTACAGATGCTGGTGCTTTTTATTTACCATGAGAGTATATTTGTATCACATGACGGTTTGTTAGATGTATATTGGATGGTTGGATGCCTTGTATTGTTTTGTGTGTCATGTCTCCAACCTCTTCCATTATATGGTTTCTACCGGTGAGATGCAAGCCGTTAGTAGCGATATAGTTGCCAAGGTGAGTCTTCCCTAGTCATTGTATACATGGTGATCATATCATTGTTACTTCTCTCATGCTTATATTGTTTTTATGAAATGTTATTGTTGTAATCGGTATGATATCTATATAAGTATGATGATGTATGTTCATATTCTCTAATTGTGTTTGTTTTAGTGTGACATGGGTGGGAGATACCCGAGTTACTCCCCACTGACTGTGGCATTCATGTTTCATGAATGAACAAGTTACAGGTCGGTGTTGCATGAGATTTTGACGAGGGAGCTAACAAACGTTGTACTTACATCGATTTACCCTTAGCGTTGTAGTTTATATTAGTTGTATTATCTTATTTGGGTATTTATCAAACGTTTTCGTTTTCTAATATGGTGACATTCACGATTTTGCTTTTAAAGTTATTTTTTTGGTAAAAGGTAAGTATATATTGATATCAACAACCACTACATCACAGTTTTCATCTTACAAGTAGGAATCATCTAAATGAGAGATGTCTATCAAAGAAGTCTTATAGAAGCAATCCAGGAGATGTCCCTGGCTGAAATTTGTTTAAAGTTTTTACTCAGGCAACGATCTATAACTATCTTTATTGGCTGAGAACTAAAAAATTCGAGGATGTACCACAACATGCTCTACTCTAGCCTTGTTTCTACATTGACAAATACCATAAGTGAGACTGACATGGCAGGCACAAATAAGTCTTCTGCAAAAGTGATCTACCTCTGCCTTTAGCATTCCACTGCACAATATCATCATATTTGAAAGACACTTGAAGCCGTTGATGCATGATGTTAACACACATGCTGCTAAAGGGAGCAATGACAAAACATATGTAGGTAATTTTCAGCTGCACTGTCACACAGAAAACAGGACAAGTCATTACAATTTACAAATACCCATTTTATGAATTCGATCTTTAGTAAGGAGTCTTCTAATCTGGACAGCCCAGAAGATAAAAGAACATCTTGGGATGTTAAGAGAATTCTAACAGATTTGCCTCCACTGTACATTAGGGGAACTCCTACTAAGCCAAACATAGCCTTCAGTAACCGAATAGATCCTGTCACTTCCCATCCAGTTGTTGTTAGAATAAGTAGAAAGAAATCTTGTAAGAAGATGAGAAATTTGTTGGAGTAAGTGTCCTCAACAATAGTGCGATCACTTAATTAAATCTCATTAACAAGAATACAAAGGGATGATTAACATTATAGTCAACTGATCCACATTAATCGGTAATGATTGGCTAACTAGAGTTTGACATTACTGTCGTATGACAGTGGTGATCAGTTGATCCCTTGAGGTCACACCGAAAGGACGATTCCCAAATCATAAAGTTAATTAATTGTATAACGATACAGATTAATTAATCCCTTGGATTGAATGAGTTCAATCTTTATATGAGAATTACATCTTATTATAATATGATTATATGAGATACATAATGGTAATTAAATGTTATATTGCCAAAGTTGTATAATGTTTATGAAACCTTAGAGATAAGAGTGATTGGTTAAATATGATTACAATAAGTTGTAAATTATATTAACTACATGTGAGACAAACCATTTTACACACATGTAATTGTAGATTGTCACTTAAAGTGTTAAGTGTAATTTATTTGTTATAAGATTGTATTTAAATTGCTAAATATGATTTTATAAAAAACAATTACATACAATTTGTCACATGTCACACATATGACAAATGACAAAATATATAAGATAAAATGGATCCCATATTAGCTCACCATAACCGGTTATGGGATGGTTGGAGATTAGGGTAATTAGCTCTTGTTATTTATTGTAAAGACAAAGTTAATACTCTAATTACCTAAGAGCTACCCTAGTGGCATAGGTAAGGGAAAAAGCAATCATGCTTGTCCCCTCACCATGCCCCATGATCGGCGGTCCCAAGGTGAACAAAATGAGAAAATGTTCTCATCCTTTATATGCACAAAATCACTCATATGTTCTATATGACAAGTGAACTTATCTCTCTAAAACTAATAAAATCAAACAAGTTGTTTTATTAAGATCTCATATACACATATTGCTAGTAGTAGTAATAATATACACATTAAGGGAACCTCTTATCTTGGCTAGTAATACAAGGTAGAAGGCGATTGTGGGATAGTCTAGGTGCATCCAAGAGGAGTGTCTCTACACTTAGGACTTAGTAAGTTCATCCCTAGATCTATTAGCTCAAGAACAAGGAGAGGAAGGAGTCCTTTCCTTGGGCCCATACTCAACACAAGCAATGTGAGGAAACCGTTCTTTTCTTCATCTTGTTTATTTTATTAGCATGTAACTAGATCTTGCATAAACTAATTAAAGAGTTAATTATTTTTTCATAATAATAGTCTTATGAGTAGGTATATGAACCTAACAATTGGTATCAGAGCATAGGATGTTGCATGCAATCGGTTTTACAAAGTTTTTACGAGTTAAAGTAACAAAAATAAAACTAGAAAATTAGTGATTTATATGATAAACTCACGAAATTTTTAAGCATGTTATACTTCCTGGTCCTATAATGTGTATAGGTCATTTTAATGATTTATGGAAGATTATTGCTTTAATTAATGATTTTTGGTTAAATAAACACATTTTAATTAGTAAAATGAACATTTTATGACTAAAACTAGTTAAACTTCGAATCTGGCCATGAAATTTTAGCATGATATCACATGTATATGTTACCTACTGTATGTAAAATGTGAGATAAAAATGATATATTTTGCATGATGTATGATTTTTAATAGTTAAAAAGGCATAAACAGTGATTATTTTGGCACAAATAGAAATTATCATATAGTGCATAAATATTTTAAATATCAGATTAATAAGTTAAAAATTAATTAGTTTAATTTTTGTGTGATTTTAGTATTTTATTTGATAAAATCGATTAAGTGCAACTCTATTTTTCTCTAAAATGATTCGACGTTTTTTGACCAAAATTTTGACAAGAAGATGTTCCTGGAAATGTTCCAGAATATTCAAAATTTTAATTTTTAAATTTATAAATTATTGTAATTAAATTTGGAATTATTACATAAACGTTATGTGAATAAGGGTAAAAAAACGAGAAATAATGCAAAACCGAGTCGAATTATCGTCAAATAATTAGTGGAGACAAATTTTTCAGTCCTAGAACAGTTAGGATAATTAACTTAGACTTAAATTTGATTTAAGTGTTGATTTGTGATTTTAATTGGTTATTATCACGCATTTCCGTAAAACCGGGTTATATGGACGATATAAGTTTTATTAGAGCGATTTGGCACATATATTATTGCATGAGTTTACATATAATTATGCTGAATTTTGAAGGGATGAATGTCATTTTTGGATTTATGTAATTTTGAATTATGTAATTTTGAATTATGTAATTTGTCTTAGTATGGCCTTAGTTTTTAATCGATATTGCCCGTAATGTAAGGAAAAATTTATTCGGTTGTAATTTTATGTGATCTCGTATCACTTTTATTGTAATATTTTGTTTTTACAAATGTAAAATAGGAAGGTCATGTAATTTTTATTATATGTTTTTGTAATTATTTGTATTCCCGGAGTTTCCTAAAGACGGAGCCATTCGGAAAGGTGTTCCGAAAAAGACGGTGTCCTTGGAGGCGTGCAAATGAAGTTCAATGGACCAAAGGAGTTGGTTTCGAATTTGTAAATAGATTATTTGATTTTCTATTTATAGAAAGGTCATACTAGGAATTTATTTTATTGCTTGCATTTTTATTTATATGTCACATGCATGCCAAATCGCCATATAAATCACACATGCATTTTATCGAGTCAACCGACCGCGTCAATTACAATTATCGGTAGTTCACCTATTTTGTTCACTTAAAAGGAGATAGATAATATAAATGGACTTGACCTCTATTTTATTACGTTGGGTAAGTTGGGTAAGTTGGGCAATAAATCGTTATTGCATCAAAATTTGGTTGAACTCAACGGAAAAATTAGGGTCTGTGGCCCATGTGTTCCGGGCTAAAGATGACAATAAAGTATTTCATCGGCCAAGAATTCTAATGGTAGAATCGGTTAAAGAGTTATCCCACCAAGTAATATTAATAAAGGTCGTGGAGTCCGTGGCTCACATAAACCCGAGTTAATATAGGATTTGGGTCTTGGAATCATTTATGTAATTGGATAGAGGTCATTATATAAATGCTAAACTTGTTTAAAATGTTTACAAGTATTTTAAAACGATAAATGTTGATATTTCTTTCATCTCATATTTTGTAGTCAAAACTTGTTTTATTAGCAATGTCGGCAAACGATAACGAGGTACGACCTCCCGCACCACAACTCACCATCGTATCACGGCTTAGATCCTTTATGGATCAATGCAAATTCGAAAAGAATTGTTCTAATTTTGCGAATTGGAATAGGCAACTTTGCATTGACACCAAAGGTGATGGTAAGCTTCGTTACCTCACCAAGGCTTCTCTCAACGCTCCTAAAGTCAAGGTCAACTAACGTCGTAAAGGTGGCCTATGAGACCTACCAACTAGAATCGGCCACGATCAAAAATGTCTTGATCTTCTCTATCGATGTCGAGCTTCAAAGGAATGTCATAAAGATGAATTCCACGTATGAGATCTAAACAAAACTCGTGACCATGTTTTCACGGGTTCTTAGGATCATTCAATATGAAGTTGCTTCTTAATTTTTCGACCTTAAACATGAAGGATGATCAATATGTTTGCTCCCGCATACTCAAATGATTGAGCATGTCGAGATACTCAAGAAGTAAGGAATAGCGATTCCCGAGCAACTTATGATTGACCGTGTACTCCACTCCCTAAACTGTATCAAAAGGTTTGTTAACTTTAGGGTTAATTTCAATATGCAAAACGTCACCACAACTCTCCATGAGTTGCACAAAATGCTTCTGCAAACCAAACGTGAAATGGGCTACCATGCTAGCACTAGCAAAGATGTTTTGAACATCAAATGACAAAAGTAAAGGGAAGTTCAAGAAGAGTGGACACAAAGGGAACAAGCCCAAACCTTCTAAGGACAAAGAAAGGCTATTGAAAATAGTTCTTCTAAATCTAAGAAGAGTGTCACCTCCAACGACAAGTGTCATTATTGTAATGGTATAGGCCATTGGAAACGTATTTGCCCCAGATATTTGGGAGATATTAAGACTAGACGAGTTCTTCCAGTAGATAATAGTTCTCCTGATGTTTATGTTATTGATATTAATCTCAACTTTGGTATTTTAATACAAGTTTTAGTTCTCAACCTCCTAAATCGGATTTAGGGCATGAGAAGAAGACAAGGCAAAGCAAGCTAAAGGGGATCAACGAGATGAGGGAGCTAAGGTGGCGACCACATAAAGGAGACCTATGGATTGACTTTGCGTTATTTTGTTATTTGTCTTCCTAGTTATTGTATTTTGAATGTCGTTCTAGAACTTTTTGATTTCCGTGTAAGACATGGAAACTGGTTTTATTTCCATTTTGAAAGACCATTGTTGTACTTTATAATGATAGTTTGGTTTTCAACCCAAGTCATTATGTTTGTGGAATTTATGTTCTAAACTTTTCATTATACAAAGTTAATATCTTAAACATAAAGTATTGTGACAAATTGATCATATGAGAAAATATAATGATTTGATCATTATAATCACCTAAGTTTTGAATTTGATTCTCACGTATGGATTTGTGACTGAGTATCACAACTTATTTGAAATAAGAAAGATCAATTGCATAGTCCAAATCAAGTTAATGAACTCGCACTTGGGGATTTACAATCCATATAAGTCCTAAGATAAGATCTTTTTAAAGCCAATATGACTCCACACGGGTTATGGAAGGGATGGGAACCCTAAATTTGTATATGTCATGGATAAAGATCCAAGTATTTAGCTTAGATAGAACAAGTGTATTGAGAAGTTAGAATACAAAGTCTAAAGAATTAAATCTGCTATAGATCGCTCAAAGATAATACGAGCATTTTACCTCATTAAAACCTAGAGAACAAAGCTGTTTGTGGCTCATGGTGCTATCCTTCAAGAAAATATGTGTATTTTCAAAAGGATAGAGTGAGAGAAAATTTGCCACAAACTAATTTTTGGATAGAGAGACAAGAGAAAATGTTCTTAAGTCGTCCAAGGTTAGAGGCAAGTAGTTAAAATCTTTACTTTTTTAAAGTAATAAGACTATGATCTATAAATTGGCGGCTATAATTTCCAATTTGAATTTGTTGCATAAGAGCCTTAAGAATACAAGATGGATACTATACATATAAAATTACTTGGGGAAGTTTGGACCTCCCTAGGGTGAATAAAACTTTATTGTAAAGTATTATATATAAGTTAAAATATAACCATCTTTGAGATCCAAGATTATTGCATCTACACTTCGTTGAAAGTATATGTATAACAAAGTGACAAAGAGTTGTTTAAAGTTTCCTTTCTAAATGGGCATTTAGAAGTGGACAAGTTGTCGTACAAAACTTAGGAGATCAATGTGTGATCTTAAGAAGGCACTTGAGAGGTTGTAATAATCATTGCATAACAAGAGAGAATAGTTTTCTCGAATTGTCGAAGAGCCATGTTTATGCATGAAGTTAAGTGGGAGCTAGATCAATCATGTGTGGACATGAAGGTTAGTTGGAGCTGAGTTATCATGTATGGACATGATGATTAGTGGGAGTACAATATCTTCCATGTCTTGTATGTATGAGACATATTAACCATTAGGAATGATGTACTAACATTGCCTTCCGTGGAGGAGTGTTTAGGAAATCATTTCTAGATGAAAGATTTGGAAGAAGCATATCGTATCTATCTTCCATGTCTTATATGTAGGAGACATATCAGACATATCAATCATTAGGGAATGATTTACTGACATTACCTTCCGTGGAAGAGTGTTTGGGAAATCAATTCAAGATGAAAGACTTGGAAGAAACATATCGTGTCTTAAGTATCCAAAATCTATAGTGATAGATGAGAGAGGATATTGGCGTTAAGATGAGAATCCTATATTGATAAGGATCCTTCATCTAAGCATCAACATGATAAGAGAGTTCTTCATATTGATGAAAGTGGGATCACTATGAAATAGTCATAGTCATCCACTGAACCTAAGACTTGTTCATCACATGATTGCTAATGTTTCCGCCATTAGGCCAATCATGTGTGCCAAGATATGCACATACCTTGATTAGTTGTATACTTGGAGCATGACAAGTCAATAACAATCAATCCATATGAGAGTCATTGGATAGCCTTCAAGAATATTCATGAGTTTCTCGAGGAGAACCATGAGTTCATTCTTGTGTTTTCTAACGATAACTTAGTTGTGTGTTAAATGTTACACAAACCCAAGTTTACAAACCTATAAGGATCTGACAAAATCCTAGGCTAACTTTTGTTATATTGAAAGCGAATAAATAAAAGGCATGATTGAAGTGTCAATCATTGAAAATGATACAAATAGAGTCTTAGTACATGGTGATGAGGAAAAAGTGGCTCATAAAGATCTAATAGTAGACCCATTCACCAACATACCTATCACGTAGTTATTGTGATAACAAGTGAGAGCATCTTTCAAGTAAAAGAGCCCAACACTAGATAGAGATCTAGTGATGTACTTAGATAAATTCATGTTATTGGAATAACGATGAATGGAAAGAAAAGGCAAATTCATAAAGTTGGAATAAATGGATATATGGTATATCCACTATCCAAACTTTTATTGCATTTAGACAAGATGGCCATGAAGTGTCATGGAACTTGTACACTTTAGATTATAAAATATGAAGCATTAACATTGTGTTGATTGTTCATATGTGATAATCACATTTATCGTTTGAGTTTTAAAACTCATTTTTGTACTTTGTTATATCCAAATAGGTTGTAGGGACAACTTTAAACCCTATTAAATTGAACTAGATTAACCTAGCCTTGACCCCTAGTTGCTTACATGAGGTGACGTCTCAAAGTGAATGGAGTGTGATGCGATTGATGGCAAGTTCAAGTGCCATAGAGTCATCTGAGATGACTAGTCGATCACATAGGAAGACTGTATGGGACACTTTGTCGGGCATTGACCGGTTATAGAGTTCTGGCAATTCATAAAGCCAGGTCGTGGCGAGAGCTACTATAGTATTCTTTTTTAGTCAATTCTTTAGACTAAAGACTATTCGCCCAAGTCGACATAGTTTCTGATTGACTTTGATTTTTGCCTCAAGCCATTCTGTAAAAAGGGGTGAATGGGCAATTATTGGGTCATGAAGAATTGTGAGTGTACGAAGAAAATAGCGCGATATGAATTGTCCAACCCCTTGTCAGGGTTATCCAATATCTCAAGGCCACTCGTGGAGTAGTAAGCTGGAAATGTGTGGCCACGCTCGGAAGGTATCTACGGTAGATAATTCCGGTCAGACAGTTACTCTCCAGATCGAGGAAACCACTCAAGATATGATCACATGCAAGTATTACCTACAAGACACCTTGCATTGAGTGGGAGATTATAATAGAACAAGAGAATTGGTGACGCACACTTGTTGTGAATAAGTGGGAGATTGTTGGAGTAAGTGTCATCAACAATAGTGCGATTACTTAATTAAATCTCATTAACAAGAATAGAAAGGAATGATTAACATTATAGTCAACTGATCCACATTAATCGGTAATGATTGACTTAATAGAGTTTGACATTACTATCGTATGACGGTTGTGATCAGTTGATCCCTTGAGGTCACACCGAAAGGACGATTCCCAAATCATAAAGTTAATTAATTGTATAACGATACAGATTAATTAATCCCTTGGATTGAATGAGTTCAATCTGTATATGAGAATTACATCTTATTATAATATGATTATATGATATACATAATGGTAATTAAATGTTCTATTGTCAAAGTTGTATAATGTTTATGAAACACTAGAGATAAGAGTGATTGGTTAAATATGATTACAATAAGTTGTAAATTATATTAACTACATGTGATGTGACAACCCTCGCGAATGCGGAAATATAAAACATACAAGCATGTGAAATAATATGCGGAAATACGGTATTTTAAAAACCTTAAAACATGCAAGATATATATAACACGAGGTGTGTCAAAATGTTACAAACTAACAACGGAATACAACAAAGAGACGAGGTCTCTTAAAATGTTAGCAAAGAACAAGTGTTTAACAAAACTAGCTACTATCGTCTAGAGGTGAAACTTCCAGGGACAACGCCCGCTAGCTCACACCCGAACCCCAAAATATCATATCCAAAAAGTCATCCAAGCAAGCAACCTGTTCATTCATGAAAAACATGAACGCCACCGTCAGTGGGGAGTAACTCCGGGTTCTCCCAGCCATATCACATTAAACGTACATAGAAGGAAATACAAAAGTAAAATCATGCATATATAGATATACATGTGAGATACGATAAAAATAGATAGGCAATTCGAGATATAATGATAAGCTCATATGGAAATCAAATCCGAACCATCATGTTATTCAAAGACTCGGGAAAGACACTCTTAGGCAATCGAATACGCTCACTAGGGCTTGCATCTCACCGTTAGCGGTATAAGATTGATAAGATTGAGACTCAACAGACAAACCAGTCAAGTCATGCGATGATTACACAAAAAACAACTTATTATCATCCATTCACGAACCAAGACAATGACGGTGTTAAATCATGCAATGACCATGAATAATGTCATGAAATCACGCATTAAAAGACAACTCAAGACAACAACTCTCACGGTAAATGAAACGCACTAGCATCGTGTCCCAGCAAGAATGATTAACAGGCATCCACGGGATAAACATTTCCCTGAACTCATACACGATCAACATTTCGTATATGTAGACTAATTTTACTCCTGGTAGCACGACGAGAATAATACGGTCCTAGTCTAAACCTGGCCAGGATCTCGGAATAAACGTGTTCCGATTCGACATGCGATGACGTTTCGCATCCAAGACTCGGTCTTACAATATATATGCCGAGTACCCCAAATTCGGTAGATCAATTCACGAAAGAGGCGGAAAAAAGCTCAAGCCTCATAACAAGCGGTACGCTACATGCAAATAACACCACCTCGCAAGTACAAAACATTTGACGGCCGGGTCGATCAACGCATAGCGTTCGCCTCCCAACAACGTCGTCGTATGCCCACTAACACATGCAATTAAGCAGTAGGATACCTCCCCATTCCGACATTCCAGCCTTACGAACGTGGAGGTTGCCAAGGGAATGAGAGAGTACAAAGCACAAGACAAAATAGTGCTCAAACCATAACATTTGTATAAACCGACTCAAAGTGGGACATAGCAAAAACCGTCACAAAACATGTGATACAAGCGAAGGAAAATATCATATATCCAAAACATGAATCAATACATGATACATAAGCATTAGACCAAGTTTAAGAAGCATAATAAACAAGAAACATAGATACCTCTCCAAAACAACAAGTTTGGAAACTAACTAAAACAAGGGTTCACTTCAAACTGTCATAACTAGAGTTCTAGACATGAAAATACAGAAATTCCAAGTCGAGGTGATAGCTTATCCTCTTACGGTTCCAACAAATGGTCACAAGCCCAAAACAAGCAAGTAACGAAGGAGATATGATTATTCTACCAAAAAAGGCCAGTGCAGTGAAACTGCACAAGTCACGACCGTGACTTGTATTTCACGACCGTGAGATGTGTTACCAATTCACCCGAGAACCTTCAACATAAATTCAATCCTTTTATTTTCAATTCTCATAATCTACTTCTATTAACTATCAACAATCAATATTTATCATCAACAATCATCAACTAACAACAATCATCATCAATATCATAATTCCTAGGCTTTCTAAATGTATTCTAAATACGAACTCTAACATGGAAATCATGTAAAACACGTAAATGATACCGAGTAACCCTTCACCGTTACCTTTTCGCGTCTTTAAACAGTTTCTAAACCTTCCTAATCTCCACCTACATACAATTTGATAATAAAAGATGAATATCTTCACCTTGAGAAAGACGGATAATTTAAAAAGCGAGAAAGACGGTAATTTTATTACCAATACAGATAGAGGAAGAAGAGAGGGGAAGAATAAGACGAACTTACGCGAATTCCGACAAGAAACGAGGGAGCTACGATGATTCAAAGATTGGATCAAAGAGGGAGGCAAGGTTTTTGGTTTGCTTAAGGAAGAAGAAATGGTTTGGTGTTTGAGTGAATGAAATAGGTTAAAGAGGTAGTATGAGATATTTAAGTGGAAAAGTCAATAAAAGTCAAAGACGGCTCAAGACGGGTTTTTCTTGAAATGTCGCGGAAATTCCAAATACGAACTCGGAAATTCTAAATTCGACTCGGAAAATTAAATTCTAAATTAAAACTAAAATTTGCTGAAAAGTATCCGTAAAATATTTTTACTAGAAAAATAGGGTACATTTGCGGGTGTTACATTTTGGGTCCATTTTTGACTTTTGATATTTGTCCCACAAATACTTATAAGTCAAATACTTAATTATCTCATATAATTAATTATTAATTGGACCATTTAACTATTATATGATAAAAATAATTAAATAATATACACTTAATTTTTAAGTGATATTTGACCATTATATCAATATATAATGGGTCATTGGATACCCATTTTAGCTAATATTACAACTCCTTGTAGAATTTATTAGCTAATTACCACTACCTCACAATATATATAAATACCTCAAAGAATTTAGTAAATTAACTTTTAATAACTAAATTTCATTAAATTTGATCATATCAAATATTAAATAATTTTGGTCCGAGTTCAAAACTTAATCATCACATTAAAACTCACTTGACTAATCTTTAGTCAATATTAATAAGGGACTAACTGAAATGTATCTTTATACAATATCATTAGTTTTTCCATTGGGGTTCCTCCCTATAGATGTGACCGAGAGGGATCAGTTGATTACCGCCGTCAAACGACAGTAACGTCTAACTCTAGTCAGCTGAGCGTTACCGATATACGTTAATCAACTGACAAGTATAAAATAAATATATCCCAAATCTATTCCTTTTATGAGATTTAATAATGTAGACACACTATTGTGGAGGACACCTAGTCCAACAATCTCCCACTTGTCCGATACAAGTTGTGCGTTAGCAATTCTCGTGTCCGTTAAAATCTCCCACTCAATGGAAGGTGTCTTTCAGGTCGTACTTGCACTTGAACTTATCATGAGTGGTTTCCTCGATCGAGAGAATGACTGTTTGACCGGATACATATCCGAGCGTGGCCACGCATTTCTAGTCATATCTCCTCGAGTGGCCCAGAGATTATATAAACCCAATATGGGTGGACAACTCCTGTTGAGCTATTTTCTTCGTTCAATACAGATCACCATGACCCAGTAGATGCCTATTGGCCTCCTTTTACGGAACGACCTAGGACAAAAACCTAAGTCAATCGAAAACTGCAATGACTCAGACAAATAGTCTCCAGTCAAAAGAATTGACTCATAGGAATAATATATAAGACTTTACCACGACCAGGTAACAAGAATTTAAGACTCTATAAATGGTCACTGCCCGACAGACTAAATCTGCCTATGTAATCAATTAGTCATTTCCATGACCCAATGGCTGTCGAACCCGCCATCAATTGACTTACAATATAGTCACTCCGAGATGTCACCCCTTTGAGAAACTATGGGCACAATAATACAATGATATCCTGTTCACTTTAAGTAGGGTTCAACGTTGTCTCAACAACCAACTAGGAAATCAAAGTATTCTTAAATAAAACGATAAATGTAATTATGTAAATAATGATTCAATATGAAAATTTATTTATAGCAAATCAGGTACACGTTTCAATCCCATTGAAAATACATGATTATTATGCTTAGTCTGCGATAAAGGCTTGGTTAAAGGATCAACAATATTATCCTCTGTCCCAACCTTACAAATCGTTATTTCATTCCTATCAATATAATCTCTAATTACATGATATTTCCTGAGTACATGTCTAGATTTATTGCTAGATTTTGGCTCCTTTGCCTGAAAAATAGTCCCACTGTTATCACACAAAATAGTGATAGGATCAGCAATAGAAGGAACCACTTTTAATCCTTCCAAAAATTGCCTAATCTAAACAGCTTCCTTTGCAGCTTCTGATGCTGCAAGATACTCAGCTTTCGTTGTAGAATCTGCAGTCACACTTTGTTTGAAACTCTTCCAGCTGACAGCACCACCATTCAACATGAATACATATCCTGATTGGGATTTTAAATCATCCCGATCTGTTTGGAAACTAGCATCCGTGTAACCCTTTGCACGTAGCTCAGTATCACCTCCAAACACCAAAAATGAATCCTTAGTCCTTCTCAAGTACTTAAGGATATTCTTTACCACTATCCAATGACTCTCACCTGGATTAGATTGGTAACGACTCGTCATGCTCAAAGCATATGAGACGTCAGGACGCGTGCACATCATAGCGTACATGATTGATCAACTGCCGAAGCATATGGAATCACTTTCATGCGTTCAACCTCTGCGGGTTCACTTGGGCACTGAGTCTTACTCAAAGTGATTCCATGACCCATAGGTAGATAACCTCTCTTAGAGTTTGTCATTTTGAACCTATCAAGAATCTTATCTATATAAGCTTCTTGACTTAACGCTAATATCCTTTTAGATCTATCTCTATAGATCCTGATACTTAAGATGCGTTGCGCCTCTCCTAAGTCTTTCATTTGAAAATGATTTCCAAGCCACTTCACAGAAGTGAGCATTGGAACATCATTTCCAATGAGCAATATGTCATCCACATATAAGACTAAGAAGACCAATTTGCTCCCACTAAACTTCATGTACAAACATGGTTCCTCGACACTTCGAGAAAAACCATTCTGTTTAATTACATGATCAAACCGATGGTTCCAACTCCGAGAAGCTTGTTTAAGACCATAAATGGATCTCTTAAGCTTGCAAACTTTCTTAGAATTGTTTGGATCGATAAAACCCTCAGGTTGTGTCATATACACCTCCTCTTCTAGAAATCCATTCAAGAAGGCGGTTTTTACATCCATTTGCCAAATTTCATAATTATGAAATGCAGCAATTGCTAAGATTATCCGAACAGACCTAAGCATTGCAACTGGCGCAAAAGTTTCATCATAGTGTAAACCATGAATCTGAGTGATACCTTTTGCCACCAATCGTGCCTTGTAGACATCAGGTTGTCCATCCAAGCCGAATTTGATTTTAAAAATCCATTTACACTGAAGAGGTCTTACATCCTTAGGTAAATCAACCAAGTCCCATACTTGATTTTCGTACATGGAGTCTATTTCAGATTTCATGGCTTGAAGCCACAATTTGGAATTAGAACTTGAGATAGCTGCCTTATAGGTTGTAAGCACGTCACTTTCTAAAAGTAAGACGTCATTACCACATTCCTCGATAATACAAACATATCTATCAGGTGGGTGACTGATTCGCGTTGACTTCCTAGGACCTATAACTGAACCAGATGAAGAAGGAACATCTTCCTACGTCACATTGTCAGTTTGTGGCTCTTGAACTTCAGTAAGTTCAAATTTTCTCCCACTCTGTCTTGTAGAAATAAATTCTTTTTCTAGAAAGACAGCATCACGAGTAACAAACACTTTGCTCTCAGGACGGTTGTAGAAGTAATAACCACGAGTTTCCTTAGGATAACCTATAAAGAAACATTTGTCGGATCTGGGAGCTAACTTATTATCAGACTTGTTCTTGACATAAGCTTCACAACCCCAGATTTTCATATACGACAAATTCGGGACTTTCCCTTTCCACAACTCATGTGGTGTTTTCTCAGCTGCTTTAGTCGGGCTTTTGTTTAAGGAAGTAGTAGCGGAAAGTATGGCAAATCCCCAAAATGAGTCGGGAAGCTCTGTCTGACTCATCATTGACCGAACCATATCTAATAAAGTTCGGTTCCTCCTTTCAGCTACACCATTCAATTGTGGTGTACCTGGAGGTGTTAATTGTGATACAATACCACAATCTTTTAGATGATCATCAAAGTCATTACTAAGATATTCACCACCACAATCAGATCGTAATGCTTTGATCTTGCTATCTAATTGATTTTCAACTTCCTTTTGGAATTCTTTGAACTTTTCAAAGGCTTCATTTTTGTACCTCATTAAATAGACGTATCCATATCTACTTAAATCATCAGTGAAAGTAATGAAATAATCATAGCCTCCTCTAGCAGTGATTGTCATTGGTCCACATACATCAGTATGAATGAGTCCTAATAACTGACTTGCTCTTTCGCCTTTTCCAGAAAAAGGTGATCGAGTCATCTTGCCTAAAAGACAAGACTCGCAATTTCCAAAAGATTCGTAATCAAATGGAGATAGAATACCAGTCTTAACTAGTGTTTTAATGCGATTTTCGTTTATATGTCCTAAACGACAATGCCAGAGAAATAAAAGATCTGGATCACCTGTTTTGAGCTTTTTATTTTCCATATGATGAATTTCATTAGTTAGATCTAGAATATAAACACCATTGATAGATTTGGCTAAACAATATATTATATTATCGAAGGCAAAAGTACAACATTTGTCTTTAATTACAAAAGTAAAACCTTCTCCGTCTAATACAGATATGGATATTATATTCTTACTAAGAGAAGGTACAAAGTAACAGTTATTTAAGTACAACTCCAAGCCAGATACTAAACTAATTACATAGGTTCCAACCGACACAGCTGCGATCCTAGCTCCATTTCCCAAGCGGAGGTCAACTTCACCCTTGGCTAGTTGACGGACGTTTCTCATTCCCTGTAAATGATTACAAAGATGAGAACCACAACCTGTATCAAATACCCATGTGGTGGAACTTGTTAAATTTACGTCAATCATATAGATTTCTGATGAAATTTTACCTGACGTCACACGTCCTGCTTTCTTATCATCAAGATACTTAGGGCAATTTCGCTTCCAATGCCCATTTCCGTTACTGTAAAAACATGTTTGTTCTGGTGTTACCCCCTTTTTAGGTTTGGGGGGATAGCCAATCACTATTGCTTTTCCCTTTTCCTTTGCTTTGGGGTTGACTTTCTTCCCTTTAGCATTAGACCTTTTAAACTTTTGTTTACTTTTAACGTTTATGTTTAAAACGTCCCTTTTCGAACTCCCACTCGACTGTAAGTCTCTTTCAGTCTGTACCAAAAGGCCATGAAGTTCGTGGATACTCTTATCCATGTTATTCATGTTGAAATTTACTCTAAAACTAGAAAATCCATCGTGAAGTGAATGTAGCACGCGATCAATTGCAATTTCCTTAGAAATCGGACTTCCTAAAGTCTCGAGAGTTTCCGCGCACTCAATCATATTGAGTACGTGGTTACTCACAGATTGACCTTTAACGAGACGAGCCTCGAAAAACTTAACTGCGGCATTATACCTTTGAACACGTGGTGCTTGGGAGAACATGCTTCCAAGCCTAGTATAAATTTCATGTGCGGTCGGAAGTGTTATGCAACGAAGTTTCAAAAACGGATCCATTGCGAAAATCAAGACATTCTTAATTGAGTTCGAAATTTGCATATATTCGTCGTAAGTTTGACGAATAGCAACACTGGGCCTTACAGCGGGAATTGTAGGAGGAGGGTCCACCAGATATCGCAATTTACCGTCAGCAATAGCAGCAGCCTTTAGTTGCTCTATCCACTCGACATAATTGCTCCCATCTTTCTTTAAACAAGACTTGTCCATAAAGGACCTAAGCCACGACTCTTTCGGTAGAGTAGCGGAGGGTAAATCATTTTGTTGAATTGCTGTATTTGTCGACATTATGGAGATTTTATACTACAAACGAAAAAGAAGGAAATATTAACATTTATCGGAAAAATAAACCTGAAAAATCAAGTTATAAAATACGTTTATATAATGATCTCCCACTAAACTATATAAACGATTCCAAGATCCGTATTTAATTAATCTTGGGCACGGTGAGATGATACATCCCTTAATTAATTAAATTCGATGAGTCAACTTTTGACTGATTCTACACCTAGAACTCTTGGTCGATAAATTTCTTAAATATATCTTTAGCCCCGGGACTGAGACTTGTCTCTGCATCCCGTTGAGTCCAACCAACTTTGACGCGTAATAACGTTTATTACCCTACTTACCCAACGTAAAAAGGGAACACCCCGCTGAGGCGAGCGTGGCCCTAATGAAGAAGGGATTTATAGGTGCTAATTATTGGTAAGGCTATATCTCAATTTTAAAAATGTGAGAGATCTTGTCAAAAAATTATCTATCACTTTTTAAGTGAACTAAATAGGTAAATGGTAGATGATTTAATGACAATAATAAAAAATAAAAACGCACTAGACTTTGGCAATTTGGCATGGCGGAACAATGCAACAATTAACATGTAAATAAAACAATAAATATAAATCCTAATATGGCCACTTATCTTAGTTAATCTAATTAACTATTACATTAAGCTTTCCAAAATACAAATCTTCAATTTCTTGAAACCGTCTTTTAGATCACCTTTTCTCCGTCTTTTGGACCACCGTCTTCTCAAAAATAATTACATCATATAATCCTATTATACAATTTTCTACTAATAAATGAAAATAATTAATTTTACAGACGGGCTATACGAGATTGCTTAATTAAAAATTAAACTAGTATTCCCTTACATTTCGGGTAATACTAATTTCTAACTTGGTCATATTAGGTACAACATAATTCATCCAATGAATAAATAAAAATAACATGTTAATATGCAACATATTATTTACTATAAATAAACATGAAACATGCCAAATTGCCATTTTCATAATTAATCATATTAATAAAGCATTTCATTAATGGAATTTTAAACATTTTTAACCATTAAAAATTGTAAATCAACACTTAAACTTTATTTAAGTTCATACTAACATTACAAACTGTTTTGGTACCTCAAAAATTAGTCTCCACTAATTTTTGAATAATATTAGCATGATTTGATCTATCTTGCTATTTATATATATCACAATTATCACAACTTTTACGCCTTTATTCCGAAATAATCATATAAAATAATGAAAATTCAAAATAAATAATTGTAACTTTTCTGGAAAATTACCAGAATAATAAATGGACCAAAATAAAAATTTCAGAAAATTTAAACCATTTTTCATAATTCATTCGCATGTTTATCGGTTTTCATGTAAAAACGATATAATCATGCCAATAAACTATCAAAAATATAAAATAATTTTAAAAATCAAAATTTTATGATTCTGGAACATTTACAGGTCTGAAAAAAAACAAAATTGGCCCATTTATTTTTTGGTCATTTTTAATCATAATATAGTCATTATTTAATGATATTTATCATATAAAATCAATAAACATGCAAAAATTAACAATTTAATTTCTGAATTTTACATATACTATGTAAAACATGCATGCATGAGTATATTAAGATTTAATCATCAGATTTAACATGCAAATATTTTAAATTAACAATTAACCCAAAATAATGCATTTTAAGACACTTTTAACCGAAAAATAAACTAAAAATAGCAAATTAACTCCAAAAATAATAAAATTCGACCAGAAAATTTTTAAGGTCAGTATGAACATGCATGGGAAAAATCAACTCATTTGAACCATTTTATAAATATTTAAGCAATTTATCATACAAATCGTCTTAAGTCGTATTAATAAACATGCATGCACAAAAGGCTCTGATACCAATTGTTAGTTATGAAAACTATATGTTTAGTCTTTCTAATCATTATATTAAATTACCATAATTTAATTTATATGTGATCTAGTACATGCATGATAAAATAGTACTTATTAAACAACAAATAAGAAGAAATTTCCTTACAAAGCTTTATGGAAATGGTATACTACAACTTTTGTAGTTTTACAACCTGAATATAGAGCTCCTTAAACCTTAATCCAAAGTAGGATTACTCCTCCTTGTTGCACCCAAGGATTTGCCCCAAAATCCTAGTTTTATTAACTAGATAAAAACTAAGACTAACCCTTAATAATAGTACAAATATTACTACTTATTAGTAATATAAGATGTATATTATATTTTGTGATTTTATGTGATGAAGATGATGATGTTGATGAAGAATAAGATGAACAATTCAACTTATTGTTCTAGGTTGAAAAAGCCACCAAGTGCTTATAATGAACAATGTTTTCTTCTTAATTCATCAAATGTAGTGACCATAGTGTTGTGGTATTTATAGGTAAATTATGGTAGTGGAAAATGATGTAAACATCCACTAATGAGTGGAAATATTGCCCAACACTCACCTAATTGTGATTGTGCATATTTCGGTCTATATGTGAGTTTTTGGGTCCATTTTTGACTTTTGATATTTGTCCCACAAATACTTATAAGTCAAATACTTAATTTTTCTCATATAATTAATTATTAATTGGACCATTTAACTATTATATGATACAAATAATTAAATAATATACACTTAATTTTTAAGTGATATTTGACCATTATATCAATATATAATGGGTCATTGGATACCCATTTTAGCTAATATTACAACTCCTTGTAGAATTTATTAGCTAATTACCACTATCTCACAATATATATAAATACCTCAAAGAATTTAGTAAATTAACTTTTAATAACTAAATTTCATTATATTTGATCATATCAAATAATTTTGGTCCGAGTTCAAAACTTGATCATCACATTAAAACTCACTTGACTAATCTTTAGTCAATATTAATAAGGGACTAACTGAAATGTATCTTTATACAATATCATTAGTTTTTCCATTGGGGTTCCTCCCTATAGATATGACCGAGAGGGATCAGTTGATTAGCGCCGTCAAACGACAGTAACGTGTAACTCTAGTCAGCTGAGCGTTACCGATATACGTTAATCAACTGACAAGTATAAATAAAATATATCCCAAATCTATTCCTTTTATGAGATTTAATAATGTAGACACACTATTGTGGAGGACACCTACTCCAACAAGAAGATGGTGAAACTTTCCGATCACTCCAAGCCCACCGCGGCTATGCTTCCGGCCGGTATCACTACCACTCAAAATACCACCCCGGAATTCGAGATGAAATCGGCTTTCATTAGCCTTGGGGAAAGAAAGCAATTTGGGGGAAGTCATTTGGAGGATCCCAATTTGCATGTGCAAAACTTTTATGACTATTACTCCATGATTCGACAAACGGGTGTCACTCAAGCCCAAATTAAGGAAATACTTTTCCCTTTCTCTTTGAAGGACAAGGCAAAACTAGGGGTCCATAGCCTTGATCGCACCACCATGGCAATCACCAATTGGGAGACATTGACTCTTGCCTTCTATCAAAAAATTTTCCACCCGAAAAAACTCAAACTTTGAGGAGCTAAATCACGGGATTCCGTTAACAAGCTCTTAAGAGCTTATATGAAGCTTGGGAGAGGTACAAGAAGCTCCAAAGGCAATGCCCACATCATGGGTTGGATGCTTGGTTCCTTGCCATAACATTCTACAATGGGCGTTGTGCCAAATCCCGAAGAGTTCTTGATTCCGCCAACAATGGGCGGTTTGATCAAATTGACACGGATATTACTCATGCCACAATTGAATCCATGGCGGTCCATGATGCCTAATATGTCAATTTTCGGAGTACACTTATCAAAGGAAGAGAGGAAGTTTCCGACACTAACATTTTGAAGAGCCAAATCCTTTTGCTCCAAAAAAAGTTAGAGGCTCAAAATGCGGTTCATCAACTCAATGTTGTGTCTTCCACTAGCCAAATTGTTGTTTGAGAAAGTTGCGGAGGTGCGGGTCATTTCTCCACTCTATGCCAAGCTACTATGGAGGAGGTATGTGCTTTTCAAACTTTTAAGCAAAGTTCTTATCCACCATGTAACGTTTTCAATACTTACAACCCAAACACAAAATTCCACCCCAACTTGTCTTACAAAAGCAACAATTGTCTCAATCCTCAACCCAAACAAAATTATGTGCCTCAACCTCAAAAAAATGCCTATGTCCCACAACAAAGGTTCAATTTTCCACCGGGCTATCAAAATCAAAACTACCAACAAAGGCCACAATACAAAACTCTCAATCAAACCAAGTTCCACCCCAAAATGTCCAACAAAACAACCAAGGGGGAGGTAAAGTTGAGGCCTTGGTAATGCAATTGGCTAAGACTTAAACATAAATTTTGGCTCAACTTCAAAAAAATGATCAAAGTCATGGTGCCACAATCAAAATGCTAGAACAATAAATGGCTAAACTAGCCGCTTCTAGCTCTCAAAGAAAAACGGGTCAATTACCACCTCAAGGTGAGAAACCACATGATACTCTCAATGCAATCACCTTGAGAAGTGGTACGAAGTATGATGAGCCACTCATGCCCAAGGACAATGAAGAGGTGCTTGTTGAGTTGGAGATTTCACCTAGTGCTAAGAAAGTGAGGTTATGCCAAAGAAGGTGGATGATCCCATTGTGGTTGAGAAAGACAAATATGTGGAGGATGCTCCTCCAAAGAAGGATGTTGAGACAAAAGAGCCGGAAAAATTCAAAGTGTCTTTCCCTCATAGGTTGGCAAAGCATCAAAAGAACACTCAATTCGAAAAATTCATGGAAACTGTGAAGAACCTCTATGTAACCGTTCCTTTTACCGAATTAATCACTCAAATTCCATCTTACACTAAATTTATGAAAGACATTTTAACTAAGAAGAGGACTTTTGACGAAGTAGAAACTATAGCCTTCACCGCCGAGTGTAGTGATCTTTTGCAAACCAAGTCCCCTTCTAAGTTAAAAGATCTCGGTAGTTTTTCCATTCCTTGCACAATTGGTACCTATCAAATTGATAAAGCTTTATGCGATTTAGGTGCTAGTGTAAGTGTCATTCCTTACTCTATTTGTACTAAGCTTAATATGGGAGTCTTGAAATGTACTAGTGTCACATTGTAAATGGCGCATCGTTCTATAAAACGCCCTTTGGGACTTTTGGAGGATGTTCTCGTCAAAGTTGGTAAATTCTTTATTCCAGTTGATTTTATTGTCCTTGACATGGCCAAAGATTCCAACTGTTTTGGGAAGACCCTTTTTACATACCGCGGGCGCGGTAATTGATGTCAAGAATGGTAAAATTACATTGGAAGTGGGTTACGATAAGGTCACATACAATTTGAATAGTGCCATGAAGAGTCCAATGTTAGAAGAGTCTTGCTTTTCTTATTATGTTTTGGATGTTGTTGACATTGTTATAGATGAATCTATGTCTCGATCTTTGGCTAAAGACCCTTGGGAGGGACTCTTGCTATTAGAATCATTTGCAGGTGATAGTGAGATTGTAAATGAGGAGATGGATGCTTTGGAGAATGAATTGGATGGAGAAGAGTTATCATTGAAGTAAAGCTTACACTTTGTGGGTTTGGTTTCTACACCTCAAGACCTTGAGGTACAAAAACCTGAACTTAAACCCATCCCTTCTAATTTGAAGTATGCTTTTCTAGATGATGAGGAAATGTGTCCGGTAATTGTTGGTGCTAATTTGAGTGAGAGTCAATTGTCTTCATTGTTTCATGTTTTAAAATCTCACAAGAAAGCTATTGGTTACAAACTAGATGATTTAAAGGGCATAAGCCCCAAGTTTTGCATGCATAGAATCCATCTAGAGGAAGATTATAAACCATGTGTCCAAGGTCAAACACGACTAAATCCTAACATGCAAGAAGTGGTCAAAAAGGAAGTGCTTAAATTGTTAGATGCGAGAATTATTTATGCAATTTCCGATTCCAAATTTGTGAGTCTGGTCCAAGTGGTTCCTAAGAAAGGAGGAACCACCGTAGTCAAATATGATAAAAATGAACTTGTTCCAACTAGAATTGTAACGGGTTGGAGAATGTGTATTGACTATAGGAGACTAAATTTGGCCACTAAGAAAGACCACTACCCATTGCCTTTTATTGACCAAATGTTGGAGCGGTTGGCATGTCACAAGTATTTTTGCTACCTCGATGGTTATTCTGGTTTCTTTCAAATACCCATTCACCCGGATGACCAAGAGAAGACCACATTTATATGTCCCTATGGTACCTTTGCTTACCGTAGAATGCCTTTTGTTGTTTGTAATGCCCCCGCCACTTTCCAACGTTGCATGATAAGCATTTTCTCCGACTTTATTGAGTCTATCATAGAAGTGTTTATGGATGATTTTAGTGTTTATGGTTCTTCATTTGATGCTTGTTTGGCTAACTTGTCTAAAGTGTTGAAGCGTTGTGAAGAGGTTGACTTGGTATTGAATTGGGAAAAGTGCCACTTCATGGTCAATGAAGGAGTAGTATTTGATCATATTGTCTCGTAAAGAGGAATTGAAGTGGATCGTGCTAAGGTCCAAGCTATTGAACAACTACCCCCACCGCTCAATGTGAAGGGAGTAAGGATTTTCTTAAGCCATGCGGGTATCTACCGCCGTTTTATTAAATATTTTTCTAAGATTGTGAAACCCCTTACGGAGCTTCTTTTAAAAGATGCTCCCTTTTTGTTTACTAATTATTGTCTTGAGTCTTTTCTTAGGATCAAGAAGGCTTTGATTTCCGCACCTATCATCCAATCACCAGATTGGAACTTGCCATTTGAGCTCATGTGTGATGCAAGTGACTATACGGTAGGTGACGTGCTAGGACAAAGGAAGGATAAGGTTCTCCATGCTATGTACTATGCTAGCAAAACCTGGAATGCGGCTCAAAACAACTATGCCACCACGGAGAAAGAGCTACTAGCCATTGTCTATGCCTTAGACAAATTTCGCTCTTACTTGATTGGTTCGAAAGTCATTGTTCATACCGATCATGCTGCTCTGAAGCATCTCGTTGCCAAACAAGAAGCTAAGCCAAGGTTGATACGATGGATCTTGCTCTTGCAAGAATTTGATCCTGAGATTAAAGACAAGAAGGGGGCCGAAAATGTTGTTGTCGATCACTTATCGTGCTTCAGGTTCAATGATGGAGGTATTGATATACCTATTGATGATTCCTTCACCGATGATGTTCTAATGATGTTGGAAGCCAATACTCCTTGGTATGCCGACATTGCAAACTTCCTAGTTGGAAAAGAATTGCCACCTAACCTTTCACCTTTCATATCAACAAAGGAAGAAGTTCTTACATGATGTCAAATTCTTCATATGGGACGATCCATTTCTATTCAAATATTGCTCCGATGGGCTTTTTCGGAGATGTATCCCACATTGGGATGTGAAAGGGGTGCTAGAAGGATGTCACTCTTCTCCTTATGGTGGTCAGCATGGACCATCCAAGACCGTTGCAAAGGTGTTGCAATCCGGTTTCTATTGGCCAACTATGTTCGAAGATGCCAAAGCTTTCGTTACGGCTTGCGATGCTTGCCAAAGGACGGGTTCTATATCAAGGAGGCAGTAGATGCCTTTAAATGGTATCTTGGAAGTGGAGGTATTTGATGTTTAGGGGATTGACTACCAAGGACCGTTTCCTTCCTTAAAAGGAAATCGGTATATTTTGGTTGTCGTTGATTATGTATCTAAATGGGTAGAGGCAATAGCTACTCCAACAAACAATGCCCGTGCGGTGGTTAACTTATTCAATAAAATCATATTTCCAAGGTTTGGGGTCCCAAGAGCGGTCATTAGTGAACGTGGTACTCACTTTGGTGAGAGACAACTTGATGCCTTATTGGAGAAATATGGGGTCTATCATAGAAGAGGCTTGTCTTACCATCCACAAACTAGTGGGCAAGTGGAGGTTTCTAACCATGAGCTCAAGTCCATACTTGAGAAAGTTGTTGTCAAGTCACGAAAGGATTGGAGCATGAAGCTTGATGATACCTTGTGGGCCTATCGTATCGCATACAAGACACCTATTGGTACTTCACCATATAGGTTGGTCTATGGAAAGGCTTGCCATCTCCCCGTTGAGAAGTAACATAAAGCTTATTGGGCGGTCAAGGAGCCCAACATGGATGCCAAGTTGAGTGGAGAAAAGCGGTTGTTACAATTGAATGCACTTGATGAGTTCCGCTTACAAGCTTATGAGAGCTCCTGTCTTTACAAGGAGAAAACAAAGAGATGGCATGATAAGAAAATCTTGAAGAAGGAGTTTCAAATCGGTGATAAGGTGTTACTTTTTAATTCCCGCCTCAAGCTATTTCCGAGAAAGTTACAATCGTGGTGGTCCGGTCCATATACCGTCACAAATGTCAACAAGTTCAGTTTCGTTGAAAAGATGACCACCAACGGCGAAAAATTCAAAGTCAATAGCTATCGTTTGAAGGTCTACCATGAGAATGCGATCGTTGGGACACTAGAGGGAGTTAGCATGGAAGCTTGAACCGACTCAAGTTTTATACGTCGTGCGGGACGTTAAACCAGCGCTTCTTGGGAGGCAACCCAAGCTTTTATTTGCTTTCATTTTATTTTATTTATTTTCTTTATTTTCCGTAATTTCTCGTTTTTTTTAGAATCAACTAGACTTGATGGTGTTTATTTTTGGTTATTTTTAGGTGAAAAACTGAAGTAAAGAGGATTCCATGAGGAAATTCACGCATAAAACGAAGCTCAATTTGGAAACACGGACGAAAAAATAGTCAAGATGATATGTGAATATTTGTATGATTTTAACCCGCAATTTAGCTCGGTTTTGTATGTCATTTGTGCTTCGTTAAGCCATTTTATGAGCTAATATCGTCTTCTAGGCGAATTCCTATGTTCTAACCTGTTTTGTAGGGAAAGTGACGTTTCTACGCCCTTTTTCTATATTCCTGAGCATTTGCCTAGAACCTGACGCTTTGAAGAAGCAAGCTTGACCATGTCAAAGGCATTTCAAGAAGGTTCACCGATTCAAAAGAAAGAAGAAGTAAAGACGATGTCGCAGTTGTCGGAAGATCAACCAGTTAGGCGAAGAATTCATCGTTTTACATCAAACCCTATCAACAAACCCGACTCAAGAGGTCAAGCGGGATGTTGGAAGTCAAGTCATATGCAAGGGGAGATGAAACGAGAGTCAAAGGACCCAGATGACAACTTACCCGATCGGGTAAGTGTGTACCCGATCGGGGATCCTTGCTGATCCGCACTTTTGCTTCGACTTCCTCATTTTTGTCCTATGTGATGAATGCTCGACCCCTCCCCCACGAAACCTTAATGCTATATAAAGGATGCACCAGCCACTCTTCTAAACACATCTCTCACATCTCACACATCTCTTCACACAATTCTCTTCTACATTTCTCTTTACAAAACCTAGATTAGGAGGAAGGGAGAACTAGCCTCTCTTCTCTCATTTTCTTCTTTTCATCTTTAGTTCTTAGTTTATTTATGTCTTTTCTACATCAAAACTTTAGCTTAGATTAATAAGAAATTCATCTTTGTAATCTACTTTATTTGGTTCAAGTATTGTGATTCATGGAACGTCTATTCTATGCAAGGGATTTCTATTATTGTTATCATTGTCATTGTTGATTGCCATCTAGGTATTTCTATTTTATCCTTTGTTTAATGTCTCTATGTTTTCCATTTGATTGTTATTTTCTATCCATGTTATCTTAGATTCATTTTAGTACCATTATAATCGTCGTTTCATTTCCTAGATTGTCAATTTAGCGTCATCATTATCGCCACATAGAGAGTCTTAAAATATTGTCAAAACCAACTAAACATGTCTATCCTAGTTTTTATTATTAACTTCATCTTAGATTTAATCATCATCATGAGTGAGTAGTCACCTTTCTAGGGTGTAGGGTAGCCATGTTAGATTGATTAAAAGATGATAATTGGATAAAAGAAATTTTGCTTTTAAAACATTGTGTCTATGCATGTTTGGACTATCACGATAGTTGACGATTCCTGATCAAAATCATTGACTAGAATGGAATTCTTTTCCAAGGTAGAGATACGCGAATTGAATAGACAAAGCATGACATGATGGATTAAGACCTAGTAAATTGCCTAAAAGCCTGCTAGACCATCTGATCTATGATTGTAATGAAGACATCATTCTTACGAACTCACAATGAGTTATTTGCATGTTCCATATCCAATTTCATCAATATGTCAATCTACATGTGTGAACCTACTTCCCTAGATGCTTTTCATTATTGTTAATTCATCATTTGCTTTATTGCTTTCATCTTCAATTGCTTTTATTTTGTTTTCATTTATGCTTTTTGTTAGTTTAGACATCATAATCCCAAAACCCTGAAACTCGTTAGATAAAACCCAATTGCGAGACATTTCACATTCTATAGGAAACACCATTGTTGGACCAATTTCATAGTTTTGATAATGACATGTGTTTACGTGATAATATGTTTTACTCGATATATCATATGCGTGTAATTGTGTGCTTTAGTCTTATTATAGCTAGCAACAATTATGAGAAGAAAGATCAAAGTTAGGCATAACTTTGACAAAGTCTGTGAGACAAAGTTATAACAACTTCAGGAATAACTTTGGAAGTGAACACGGAAGTTATAGCTAACCAGGCACAACTTTAAATAAAATCGCTTCAAGCAAGATCTACCTCGAATAACACAAGACTCAAGATGGAGGGTCTTTGTGATCAAGATGAAGAGATGATCCGTATACTGAAGATCTTTGTGAAGATTAGATAGTATAGGTCGTCATTCGGTAACTATTCCATTCGAGGGATTTTATGTTCAAAATTATAGCTTTAGCAAAGCTATAACTTTGAATGATAAATATTGATGCATGATTTTGGAAATAAAATGTTTTGAAATGTTTTCAAAAGTGAAAGAGTATTTTTATATTTATCAAAAGTTTTATTAGAGAATATATATATGAGATTCTATTGGTTAGTAATACAACTTATGGGTTGTCATGCTACCTAGGGTTAATATATTCTATCTCAATTTGTTGTTAACCTTATTAGCCCACCTAGTGTTTGAGCCATCTAGGGTTTCGTGAAAACCTAGATTGTGCCACCTAGGGATGCGTGCCTCCTAGGGTTTCGTGAGCTAGGATTTCGGCCTCCATAGGTTGTTTCCCTTAGTTTACCTAATCTAGGATTCTACTATATCTTTACAACAATATTTTGAGATATAAAGATAAATATATTTCTATAAGATAAACCAAATAATATTTTGAGATAAAGATATTTCTAAAAGATAAAGCAAATATTATTTTATGATATTAAAGATAAATATCTTTCTTAAATATTAAGCTAGGGTTTTAGATCTACTATGATTCTATTACTATAAATACTCCTTCACATTCTACTTTGAAAAGACACGACATACACACGAAATACACGAGCAACTACACGGCATACTTACATACTTGTGTTGATTTTCCAAAATCGTTTTAAAGCAAACCTTTGAGCAAATATTTATTATTTTTAGAGTTTGTTTTTCAAAAGAGTCGTGCATCAATTATTATCAATCGCTTGAGTGAAATACGTTATTGGATAATAGTACATCATTATAAGCTTACAATTCTTTAACGGGAATATGTGTGAGTTATATTGTACTTTCTTATTAGCGTAAGATAGTATAGAGTATTTAGCGATACTCACCTTGAGTTATAATCATAGTGTTGATTATACGAGTGGGTTGGTAATTTTTGTAATCCGTAGAAAGGTACTAAAAATTATTAACCGAGAATAGTGGACGTAGGTTTCAACGTGTGAAACTGAACCACTTCAAAAATCGTGTGCCTCTCTCTTATCTCTTTACTTTTCATTATTTCGTTATTTGCGCTTACTTTGATTAATTAATTAGTTGATTTTAATTCATAAGATCAAGTAATTAATTACATATCATATAAATCGAAAAAGTGGGGCTAGTTTTTAATACTCAATTCACCACCCCCCCCCCCCCCCCCACCCCCCCCCCCGCCCCCCCCCCCCCCCCCCCCCCCTCTTTCGTATTCGATCAATAGACTCTACAACCATTTCCCTGAGAATCGACCCCTACTTCCCTAATTACATTAATTTGTTATTAGCCTAGTCTGGGTAATTTATCTTTGTATCGGGCTTGCGACAGGCACGGTCAAATTTTGGCGCCGTTGCCGGGGAGCACGGTTTAGTTTTCCTTTTTCTGGTGATTTTTATCGCAATTAGTTTTATCTAGTCTTTAGGAACCCAAATTCCTGTAGACCTCTCTTGATTTTTCATCTTAACTTTTCAATCTTATGCCCAGATCTTCTAGACTAGGGACCCCTATCTTTTTAGACCCCGATCTAGAAAGGACTCTGCGTAGGAGAAAAAAGCTATTCAACGAAATCTCAAAAGCTTCGGATACTTCAAGTTTAGATCGTATTCGTGAGAAATACTCGGATATTCTATCTAATCTCGAAGGAGAAGAAGATCCATTCTCATCTCCGTTCAAAAAAACCAATCAACTTTCAAACAACACTCCGTCTTCATCTTCACAAAAGAAAATGGTTCGACTTTCAGACCATTCCAAACCAACTGTAGATACACTTCCAAGGGGTATTGCTACACCCCAAATCACAGCCCAAAACTTTGAAATCAAACCTGCCTTCATCAATTTAATAGAAAGAAGTCAATTTGGTGGCAATGCCACAGAAGATCCCAACCTTCATATTCAAAACTTCTGTGACTATTGCTCCACAATTAGACAAACTGGAGTATCCCAAGAGCAGATTAGGGAAATGCTCTTTCCCTTCTCTTTAACAGGAAAGGCAAAACTTTGGATCAATAGCCTTGACCGAGTTGCCTTAGGAATAGCCGACTGGGATGGTCTAGCTCTTGCTTTCTATCAAAAGTACTTCCCACCAGAACGAACCGCACTCTTACGGAGTCAAATCACTGGATTTCGTCAGAGAGGCGATGAAAGCCTTTATGAGGCATGGGAAAGGTACAAAGAATTACAAAGAGAATGCCCTCATCATGGCCTTGATTCATGGTTCTTAGCTATCACCTTCTACAACGGTTGTTGTGGCGAATCGCGTCGTATCCTCGACTCCGCTAACAATGGTCGTTTCGATCAATCGATGTAGAAATAGCTAGTGCAACTATCGAGTCAATGGCAATCCACGACTCTCAGTATAGCAACTCACGTGCTATGCCACTCAAAACCAAGCAGGACGATTCAAGTAAAGTAGCACTCCTAGAAGCCCAATTAGCCCTTCTGCAGCAACAAGTAGAAAGCTCTTCCCAATCCAAGGAACATGTTAACGTCACTAACCACGTAGTGGTATGTGAGACATGTGGGGTTGGAGGACACAGTTTTCAAGAATGTAGAAGTTTGCTAGAGCAAGTCCATGCCTATCAATCATATAGGCAGGGCAATGCTTTCTCAAACTTCTATAACGAGAACACAAAGAACCATCCTTTTTTGTCCTACAAAAGCACCAACATTCAGAACCCCCACCATCAGACTCAACAACCATTCATACCACATCAACAAAAGCCTTACAATCCACCTGGTTTTCAAAACCAAAGACCTCCATTTCAACCTAACTTCAATCAACCTTACCAAAACCAACCTCAACACCAACCACCCCAAAATCAAGGCCAACCCAATGATTCAAGCTTGAGCAAAATTTAATCCATGCTTCTCCAAGTTGTTCAAAAACAAGATTCAATGTTTGCTCAACTTCAAAAGAGTGATCAAGCTCAAAGTGCTGCCATCAAGATGCTTGAAACTCAAATGGCCCAATTGGCTGCCTCTAATGCCCAAAGAAAACAAGGCCAACTCCCACCTCATGGTGAGCAACCGAGGGACACCGCTAATGCTATCACCCTTAGGAGTGGTACCACTTATAAGGAACCTCAGCCACCCAAAGAACCAATAGTTGAGCCTACACAAGTAGAGAGCCAAAAAGATTCTCAACCATCCACCGCTAAGGAAGCGGAAAACAAACCTGAAAAGAAGGATGAACCTGAAAAGGAACCCATCAAAATTCAAGTTCCATTTCCCCAACGTTTGAGGACAAATCATAAGGAAACCAAGTTAAGCAAATTCATGGAAGTAGTCAAAAAACTCCAAGTAACGGTTCCCTTCACTCAACTAATCACCCAAATCCCTTCTTACACGAAATTCATGAAAGATATCTTAACTATGAAGAGGACTTTAGATGATGTTGAAGTCATAGCATTCATAGCTGAATGCAGTGCTTTATTGCAAAATAATTCCCCTCCTAAGTTAAAGGATCCTGGTAGTTTCTCTATACCTTGCACTATAGGCACCTACACAATCGATAAAGCTCTATGCGATCTAGGTGCTAGTGTAAGCGTCATGCCCTATTCCATATGCGAAAAGTTGAATATGGGAATTCTCAAATGCACCAGTATAACTCTGCAAATGGCAAACCGTTCTCTAAAACAACCTATGGGAGTTTTAGAAGATGTGCCTGTCAAAGTAGAAAGGTTTTTCATTCCCGTCGATTTCATCGTGCTAGATATGGCTGAAGATTCGCAAATCCCTATTATTTTAGGAAGGCCATTTCTACACACTGCCGGAGCAGTAATCGATGTCAAGAATGGAAAATTGACACTAGAAGTAGGTGATGATAAAGTCACCTATAACTTAAACAGTGCAATGAAAAGCCCCATGCTAAAAGAGCCTTGTTGTTTCATTGATATTGTCGACTCAATTATTGATGAATCTCTGTATCCATCAATAATTGAGGACCCTTTATGTGACACCCTCAAATTTGCGGAAAGAAAAAAAAATTATTTAAATACATAAACGAAATATAATGATACATAACGAAGGTGTCATAACATAAAAAAAGGTCATTACAAAACGGAAATACTATTATACAAAAGAAATCTACAAGACGGGAGACATATCTCCCGTATAAATACGGAAATAAAAGTGTGTACAATAATATACAAACTATGAACCGAATATAGGTCCAAGGTAAATACTTCGCTCGCTAGCTCGTCCATGTACCCAAAATATGCATCACCACCTGTTCGACCGCATTAACTATAAACACGGAAGCCACAGTCAGTGGGGAGTAACTCCGAGTTCTCCCAGCCACGAAATGTCGAGTTTAATGAAAAATGAAAAACATAAAAGCAATGTATATAGAAAATACAAAACCTTAACATATATGATATGGTTTTCATGTTATGAAACAGTTAACTAACATATAACCTATCATATGCAAAAGCTATCATGTGAATGATTCGGTAATAAAAAATCTAATCGAGGTAGGGAAGCTGGTATGATGGCTCAGCGGTTACCAAGTAGTAAACATGGCCCTTTGATACACTCAAAACCCTAATCAACACGTAATCATGTGAATCAGTTAAAAATCGGTAATCCAAACTCTATCAACCTTAGCCGGCGTGCATCTCACCTTCTAAGATTCATAGAATCATACAAACATGAAAGACCAATACTTCTACAAACAGGCATAAGTTCTTAGCACAGTCAATAGACGACTTCTGTAACTCGAGGCGATACCACAAGGTAGGAAAACATCCTAGTCCTAGACTGATCAGACCTAGCGACAACAGCTATTCCATTCCCCGTCCCATGACATAACCGTCTATGAGAAACTCTACTAGGCGACCCCCCTAAGCAGAGATGGCTAGTACTTAAGCTGGCTCCAGTCCAAACAACGGTAAGGCAGCCATGCCCCGACTTGGATATAAACCACCAAGCCGAGAACAAAAGCTATCAAGCGGTGAACATATACTCGTTTAAAGAGATAGTACGGGCCTCCTATCAATGTCATGGTCCAAGCTAATCATTTAGAATTAGAATGGTCAAGACGCCATATACTCATAATTCTCTATTGGTACTTAGTCAACACGACACCAACCATATAATCAAACAGTCACGGAAACAATTTCCTAACATGTGACTAATTGCATATAAATCATAATCAAATAACATATCGCCTCATATCTACTAAGGCTAATTAATTAATTAAATACAACCTAACTTGAAGACAAATCCCCGACCCGAGTTCCCGCGGACGGGTCATCAGTCAAATCGGGGCGGACTAGATCTTAGTTGACCCAAACCCGTTCGGATGCAAAAACCGGCTAGAAGCAGAGTCTGTCTCACATAGACATAAAATCATAGATGTATTCATTACATTGTTATTTATACTAATTTAACATGTGAAGTAGTCATATTATACCCAAAACCCGCTTGACTTAAATGATTTCACGTAAACTAATCTCGTATTATAATTTCTAACATGTGAGAAATAATAATTTTATGAAAACCTTTTTAATTAAATATTTTACTTATTAATATTTCCCACTTGCTAAATATTACAAAACACGATAAAAATGATGATAACTCAAAAACCGACACGAGTCCCAAGGTGGGACCCACGGGCTGAATTGGGCCGGACCCACATGGGCCTGTTTTGGGCCTCACGGACAGAATTGGGCTGTTTTGGCCTTTGATGCGATTTTACTAAAAACCGTTTCCTAATATTTCCCGCATGCTTTAACATATTTAAAACCCGTCAAAACAACAACCAATCAATCAAACATCAACACAACCCAAAGACCAAAACCCGGACCCACCATGGACCAACCCAGACCGGTCTGAACCGGCCTGGACCGGTCTGGTTGGTCCGGTTCTCACCCCCCTTTCTCGGTTCAATCATCAATCACACCAAATCAATTCCAAACTTGTTTTTAATCATCAAACAACCATTTTAACATCCATCCTTACAAAAATCATTATTAGTAAAAATCATCAAAATTTGTCAAGAAAACTAAAACAACATAAAAATCATAACTTAGTAAAAATCATTAAAATTCTTCAAGAACACTAAACTTGTTAAAATTTCATAAACAACATAAAAATCATAACTTAGTAAAAATCATTAAAATTCTTCAAGAATAATAAATCATCATAAAAATTTCCTACAACTTAAAAATCATCAAGAACACTAAATCATCATAAAAATTTCCTACAACTTAAAAATCATCACAAACAATAAATCATCATAAAAATTCCCTACAACTTAAAAAGCATCAAAAATCATAAAACAACATAAAAATTCCATAAAACATAAAAAATCATCAAGAATCATAAAACAACATAAAAATTCCATAAAACATAAAAATCATCAAGAATCATAAAACAACATAATAACCACTACTTATCATATTACTAACTAAAAATCCATAAATCATAAAACATGAACCAAAAATAAAGATGAACTAAAATCAAAAGAAACAAAACTAAAGACTATGTTACTAATTAAAATCCTAAATACCATAACATGAACATAAACTAAAAGCTACAAAAACAAAACTAAGGCTATGTGACATTAATTCGTCGAGTAAAACGGAATTGTTACCTTAGCTAGCCAAAATCACTTAGCACCAAAATATAAGAAGTATATAAATAAGAAAACCCTTCTACTAATCTGCACCCAATATATACGAGTCTCCAAACTCGTCTTCAAAGTCTTCCCCTATAAGAAATAACAAGGAAAACATTATTAGAACTTAAATATAAATTTCCATAATTAAAGTGTTGAAAATGATCTTGACAGAATTGAAAATAAACCATACGTGAAGATGGAGAGCGAAGAGGAGAGTCTAGAAATATAAATTAGGAAGGATTTAATTAAGAAATGAAGATTTTATGAAGGTTTTTCTCAAGAACGATGAAGAACGATTGACGAACGACGAAGAACACGAAGAACGATTAAATAAAGTGATGTTTTGATCTTTATTTGAGTTGTTGTAAAATGAAAAGTTGTTGGTGAGTGGAGAGTGGGTTGAGCCGTGTAGATATAGGCCAAATAAAGATGTCGAGTTTTGAAATTGTGGTTACGTAATTGACTCGCGTTTAATAATTATTTTACGGTAAACGATTTAATATAATTAACGATAAAGTTAATTACACCAAATATCAAGATATTATGATATTGTAATGAAAAGTACTCAAAATATCAAGGCCTAAGAGAGGACTAAAGTAGACGTGTGAAATGGTGACTTCCGGTCTGATTTCGAGCGTTTTGCGTAATTTTCGTTAATTGATCGATAAAGTAAATAGTTATCTAGATATTATGATATATTAATCAAAAGAAATGAAAATATCAAGATCTATTAGAGCACTAAAGTAGCCGTGTGATATGGTGAGGATTCGGTCTGTTTTTGCTCGATTTGCGTAATTTTCGTTGACGGATCGATAAAGTAAATAAATATCTAGATATTTTGATTAGTTTAATCAAAATAAATAAAATATCCAATGGTGAGTGGAAAGCGATGACATCAACGTGTGACTCATGCCAAAGTCGAGTTTCGATTTTGTTGCGCGCATTACGATGCGTCGGGAATAGTTAAATGACGTTCGATTAAAAACCGTAAAAGTTATTCTTTAAATTCCGAATAATTTCAAAATAATTATATTAAATTATGATAAATCCTAATAAATCTTAATAAAAATAAATCAAAAATATAATTTTTTTAAATAAAATTTCGGTCTTCAAAATCGCAAGACGAGTCGGGAAAAGTCAACGAAAGTCAAAGTCTACTTAAAAGTCGAGAAAAGTCAAAAATGACTTAAAAGTCAAGAAAAGTTTCTGACGACTTAAAAATCAATAAAAAGTCAATGACGACTTTAAAAAGTCAAGAAAAAGTCAAAGACGGGTTAAAAGTCAAGAAAAGTCAAAGATGACCAAAAACGGTCTTTTCATGAAATCTCTCAAAAATTCCAAATACGAACGCGGAATTTCAAAATACGACTCGGAACAAAAATTCCTATATTAAAAACTTAAGTTCTACTGAAAAGTATCCATAAGCTATTGCTTAAGCAAATTGGGTACTTTTCGGGTTGTTACAATCACCCCTCCTGTTAAAAAGTTTCGTCCTCGAAACTTAGAAGAAGGAACGTAACATATATGTAGGTCTATTTCAAAACTTGTTAAAAATATATTTGTAATAAAAGACGGGGTCTTATCTACGGAACGG
>JAIUZE010020492.1:0-18043 GCA_022085475.1 Heliosperma pusillum
TCTTTTATTTCCGTATTTATACGGGAGATATGTCTCCCGTCTTGTATAATTTATTTTGTATAATATTATTTCGTTTTGTAATGACCCCTTTTTATTTATGACACCTTCGTTATGTATTTAAATAATTTTTTTTCTTTCCGCAATTTTGAGGGTGTCACAGTTGGTATCAGAGCATTTTTGCTCCCGACGCACGTTTGTGTACCCTTGCATAAATAACTTGACCTTAATAAATAATAAACGGTGAGATAGAAGGGTAAGATGGGTAGATTAGGATTTATGTTGTAGTCTCTTTGTTCTTGCTAAATGATAAGTACTAATCTGTGTTTTAATTTTGCAAGATGCCTCCGAGGATTGACAACACTATATTAGCAGCTCTTACCGTTATTATCCAAAACCAGCAAAATCTGCAAAACCAGCAGGCTAATCCGATTCCTACTCCTGTTCCTGAGAGACGCGGGAGTTATACGTGGGTCGCTTCTCAGCTATCGAGGAGCCAAGCCAAAACCTATGATGGCGAAGTTGATCCCGTTAAACTTTTCGGTGTGGTTACGGAATGGAGAAGAGTTTTTCTCTTTATGATTCCTTGAAAGGACAGTCCCGTCTAGCTTCTCACTTCTTAGAGAAGGAAGCGGATCAGTGGTGGACTCTTTCTTGGTCCCTGAAACCGCGAAGTTGGAGCCTAATTTCGGGTGGACTCGTTTCCGTTAGCTCTTGGAAGCGAGGTTTTATCCCGATGAGTTGAGACAACAAAAGTTGAAGGAGTTCATGGATTTTAAACAAGGACTTCTTTCTGTTCAGGAGTTTACTACCCGGTTCAATGAGTTGGCTCATTATGCCACTCGACTTATTAGGGTAGAGGAGGACAAAGCCTTCTTTTATTTGGGCAAGCTTTCTCCCCAGATAAAGGGGAAGATCAGTAGAGGTTCCACTTCTTTTGTCTCGATCTATAATGATGCCATTTGGGCGGAGAGTTCCATTCGGGAGATAGCCGAAGAGGCTCGTACTTCTTATGTGGCGCCTAATTCTTTTGGCAAGAGACCTTTGTATCCTTCTTCCCGACCTTCCTTTTCTCCCTCTTTTCCAAACAAGAGGAGAAACTTTCAGGGTGGACAAGCTAATCATAGAAACCGTCCCTTTATTCCGAGCAACAACAACGATCTTAAGGATCGTACCTGCTTTCGGTGCAAGAGGCCTATTCATCCGGGTGTTGGTTGCTTCAACAAGCCCCTAGTATGTTTTAATTGTCAAAAACCGGGGCACAGGTTTAATGAATGTCCCGAGAGGAAGAAGACGGTTTCTACACCGGTTATTTCTGGGCGACCTAAGTGTCGTATCTTTATTATGAGCCGTGCTGAGGCGGATGCCCAACCCGATATTGTGACGGGTATGTTCTCGATTTATGATTTACCGTGTTTAATTTTATTTGACACGGTAGCTTCTTTATCTTTTATTTCCATGAGACTATCCGATAAGTTACCGCTTAAAGCTTCAGTAGGAGAAACTACTCCTATATCGTTACCATCCGGAGAAGTATTTTCATGTTCTTATCTTCATTCCGACCTTCCAATATCCATAAATGGATCTATTTTTCCGGCGAATCTTTTACGTTTTCCTCTTGAAGAGTTCGATATTATTTTGGGCATGGATTGGTTATCTACTCATCATGCTCGATTCGAGTGCCGTGATCAGAAAATTATTCTTAAAATTCCTTTGGGTGCTCGTATTTCTTATCAAGGGGTTAGAAAGCAAGCTAGTGTGAAGTTAATCTCAGCTATGAAAATGTTGACTGTTTTAAAGAAGGGTCATCAAGCATTTCTATGTGTAGTGACTACTTCCGATTCTTCTCTTCCTTCTTTAAAGGATGTTCCTATTGTTCGAGAATTTCCCGATGTATTTCCCGATGAATTACCCGGGATTGCTCCTGAAAGGGATGTGGAATTTTCTATTGATCTAGTTCCTGGAACTGGACCAATTGCCAAAGCTCCTTACCGTATGGCTCCTTCTGAATTGAAGGAGTTGAGAATCCAACTTGATGATTTGATAGAGAAAGGCTTTATAAGGCCTAGTGCTTCTCCTTGGGGTGCTCCCGTATTATTTGTCAAGAAGAAATACGGTTCTATGCGAATGTGCATTGATTATCGTGAATTGAACCGTGTCACAATCAAAAACAAATATCCTCTTCCTCGTATCAATGATCTTTTTGACCAGTTACGGGGTGCTTCTTCTTACTTTCCTCAAAATTGATCTTCATCGTGTTATCATCAGATTCCCGTTCGGGAAGCAGATATTCCGAAGACTGCTTTCAGCTCGAGGTATGGTCATTTCGAATTCAATGTGATGCCATTCGGTTTGACTAACGCTCCAGCTATATTCATGGATCAGATTAATCGTACCTTCCGGGAGTATCTTGATAAATGTGTGGTGGTATTCATTGATGACATTCTGATCTTTTCAAAATCTAAGGAAGAACATGCTATTCATCTTCGAACCATTTTGGGTGTTCTTCGACGCCAAAAGTGGTATGCTAAGTTCTCCAAATGTGAATTCTGGTTGCCCGAGGTATCTTTCCTTGGTCATGTTATTTCCAAAGACGGTGTTATGGTCGATCCAGCTAAAATTGAGGCAGTTATGGATTGGAAAAGTCCGAAGAATGTGTCCGAGATTCGGAGTTTCCTTGGTTTAGCAGGTTATTATCGTCGGTTTGTGCAAGATTTCTCCAAATTAGCAAGACCGATGACTCAATTGCTAAAGAAGGAAGCAAAGTATGTTTGGACCGATGAATGTGAAATTGCCTTCTTGGAATTGAAGAAGAGATTGACTACCGCACCGGTCTTAACTTTACCAGATGATGAAGCGGATTATGATGTATATTGTGATGCTTCAAAGCATGGTTTGGGATGTGTCTTGATGCAGAATAGAAAGGTCATTGCTTATGCTTCTCGACAACTCAGGGTTCATGAAGTGAATTATCCGACTCATGATCTTGAGTTAGCAGCTGTAGTACATGCCTTGAAACCTTGGAGACATTATCTTATTGGAGTTCATTGCCGAATTTACACCGATCATAAGAGCTTGAGGTGCATTTTTACTCAGAAGGAATTGAACATGAGGCAAAGAAGATGGTTGGAGTTAGTGAATGATTATGATGCTGAGTTGATTTATCACGAGGGAAAAGCAAATGTCGTGGCAGATGCTTTGAGTAGAAAGACTAGTCATTCATTAAATGCTCTTGGTACTTTACCCGATGACCTAGTAACCGAATTTCAGAAGCTGGAGATACAGTTTGTTGGGAAAGGGTTTGATTATCTTGGTGCTTTGACGGCGGAACCTGATTTTTATCGTGAGATTCGTACTTGTTTACCGGAGGATGCTACTTTTATCGCCATTCGAGCAAAAATATCACTTGGGCAAGCAAAGGATTGTGTGGTGGATAATGATGGCTACCTTCGTTACCATGCTCGAATGTATGTTCCGAGAAGTGCCGAGTTGAGGAAGAGAATACTTGATGAAGCTCACCTTTCTCCTTATTCCATTCATCCGGGTGGCGACAAAATGTATAAAGATTTGAGACCACAATTCTGGTGGCCTAGGATGAAGATTGAAGTGAAGAAGTATGTTAGTAGATGTCTTACTTGTCAAAAGGTGAAGATTGATCATCAAAGACCCGGAGGTTTGCTGCAACCTTTGGAGATTCCTCTGTGGAAATGGGAGTCTATTTCTATGGACTTCGTGATGGCTTTACTTACTACTTCTAGTGGAAAGAATGCCATTTGGGTTATTGTGGACCGTCTGACGAAGTGTGCCAGATTCATACCTATCAAAGAAACTTCGAGGATAGAGGTTTTAGCTGATGCTTATGTGCGAGAGATAGTACGCTACCATGGAGTACCTAAAGACATAGTTTCAGATCGTGATCCGAGATTTGGTTCTCGATTCTGGACGGCGTTGCAAGAAGCCCATGGGTAGTACATTGTTGATGAGCACCCGCTTTTCATGCGCTTGATAGGTCAGACCGATAGGCTATCGCGAGACTTTGGAAGATCTTCTCGTGCTTATGCTTTAGACTTTCATACATCTTTGGGAGAGTGTTGCCTTTTGGTAAATTTTCTTATAACAACAGTTTTAGGTCATTGCTTCTATCAAATATGCACCATACGAGGCTTTATAAACGGTAGAATGCCGTAGTCCGTTTTGTTGGGATCAAGTGGCAAGATGATCATATGTTGAGTCCCGACATTGTTACTGAAACGATCGATCAAGTTCAAGTCATTCGTGGACGAATGAAAGCCGCTCAAGATAGACAGAAATCCTATGCCGATGTTCGTCGACGACCGCTTGAATTTGATGTTGAAGACCGGGTATTCCTTAAAGTATCACCAATGAAAGGAGTGAAACGGTTTGGAGTGAAAGGAAAGTTGAGTCCTAAATATATCGGACCGTTTCGTGTGCTTCAAAGAGTTGGTCCTGTTGCTTATCGTCTGGAATTGCCTCCGAACTTGAGCAATTTCTGATTGTTCCATAGTTTCGCAGTTGAAGAAGTATATTCGTGATCCGAGTCAATATTCAAGAAGAAGTGTTTGGACTTGGAACCTAAATTTGGCTTTGGAAGTGCAAGGCGAGTCGTATACTTGAAAGTGCTACAACAACTCCGAAACAGGTGGTGCCTTTAGTTTCGTATACTTTGGCGTTGTGGAATACGTCGAATCAGAACTTGGGAACCCGAAGCTAAGATATTAGCTAAATATCCCGAGCTCGTTGCTTGAGGTACATTTCCTTCTTTCTTTCCTCTTTCTATTCGATTTAACCGTTCGAAGATTACGTCCCTTCTATCGATATTCTTGATGCTGACGAGAACCTGCCGTTCCGTAGATAAGACCCCGTATTTTATTACAAATATAATTTTAACAGTTTTGAAATAGACCTACATAGATGTTACGTTCCTTCTTCTAAGTTTCGAGGACGAAACTTTTTAAAAGGAGGGGTGATTGTAACAACCCGAAAAGTACCCAATTTGCTTAGCAATAGCTTATGGATACTTTTCAGTAGAACTTAAGTTTTTAATATAGGAATTTTTGTTCCGAGTCGTATTTTGAAATTTCCGCGTTCGTATTTGGAAGTTTTGAGAGATTTCATGAAAAGACCGTTTTCGGTCATCTTTGACTTTTCTTGACTTTTAAATCGTCTTTGACTTTTTCTTGACTTTTTAAAGTCGTCAATTACTTTTCTTGACTTTTAAAGTCGTCTTAAACTTTTCTGAACTTTGAAGTCATTTTTGACTTTTTCCGACTTTTTAGTCGATTTCGACTTTCGTTGACTTTTCCCGACTCGTCTCATAAGTATGAAGACCGAAATTTTATTTAAAAAAATAATATTTTTGATTTATTTGTATTTAGATTTATTAAGATTTATCATAATTTAATATAATTATTTTGAATTTATTCGGAATTTAAAGAATAACGTTTACGGTTTTAACCGAACGTCATTTAACTATTCCCGACGCATCGTAATGCGCGCAACAAAATCGAAACTCGACTTTGGCATGAGTCACACGTTGAGGTCATCGCTTTCCACTCACCAGTAGATGTTTTATTTATTTTGATTAAAATAATCAAAATATCTAGATATTTAATTACTTTATCGATCCGTCAACGGAAATTACGCAAATCGAGCAAAAACAGACCCGATGATCCCCTTACCCACACGGCTCACCCTCTCCTCTAATAGACTTTGATATTTTTATTTCTTTTGATTAATATATCATAATATCTAGATATTATTTTACTTTATCGATCAGTTAACGAAAACTACGCAAAACGCTCGAAATCGGACCCGACAAGCTCAACATCACACGGCTCCCTTACCCACTCTTAAGTCTTGATATTTTCATTATTTTTTATTTTAATATCATAATATCTTGATATTTACTTTATCGTAAATTATATTAAATCGTTTACAGTAAAATAATTATTAAACGCGAGTCAATTACGTAACAACGAATTCAAAATCCGACAGCCTTATTTGTCTATAAACTCACGGCTCAACCTACTCTCCACTCACCAACAACTTTTCATTTTTACAACAACTCAAATAAAGATCAAAACATCACTTTATTTAATCGTTCTTCGTGTTCTTCATCGTTCATCAATCGTTCTTCATCGTTCTTGAGCAAAACCTCCAAAAATCCTTCATTTCTTAATTAAATCCTTCCTAATTTATATTTCTAGGATCTCCTCTTCGCTCTCCATCTTCTAGTACGGTTTATTTTCAATTCCGTCAAGATCGTTTTCAACATTTAATTGTGGAAAATTAAGTTTAAGTTCTAATAATTGTTTTCTTGTTATTTCTTATAGGGGAAGAGTTTGAAGACGAATTTGGAGACTCTTATATTTTGGGTGAAGACTAGTAGAAGGGTTTCTTATTATATATTTCTTATTATTATTTTGGTGCTAATTATTTTGGCTAGCTAAGGTAACAATTCCGTTTTACTCGACGAATTAATGTCACATAGGTTTTAGTTTATGTTTATGTTATGGTTATTTAGGATTTGAGTTAGTAATATAGCCTTTAGTTTTATTTATTTGGATTTTGGTTCATCTTTATTTTTGGTTCATGTTTTTATGATTTATGGATTTTTAGTTAGTAATATGTTAAGTAGTAATTATTATGTTGTGTTATGATTTTGATGATTTTTATGTTGTATGGAATTTTTATGTTGTTTTATGATTTTTGATGATTTTTATGTTTTATGGAATTTTATGTTGTTTTATGATTCTTGATGATTTTTAAGTTGTAGGAAATTTTATGATGATTTAAGTGTTCTTGATGATTTTTAAGTTGTAGGAAATTTTTATGATGATTTAGTGTTCTTGAAGAATTTTAATGATTTTTACTAAGTTATGATTTTTTATGTTGTTTATGAAATTTTAACAGGTTTAGTGTTCTTGAAGAATTTTAATGATTTTTACTAAGTTATGAGTTTTATGTTGTTTTAGTGTTCTTGACAAATTTTGATGATTTTTAATAATAATGATTTTTGTAAGGATGGATGTTAAAATGGTTGTTTGATGATTAAAACAAGTTGGAAATGATTTTGGTGGTGTTTGTTAGTGAACCGTGGGGAAGGGGCTGAACCGGCTCCAAACCAGACCGGTCCAGGCCGGTTCAGACCCGGTCTGGGTTGGTCAAGGTGGGTCCGGGTTTTGGTCTTTGGGTTGTGTCGATGTTTGATTGATTGGTTGTTGTTTTGACGGGTTTTAAATATGTTAAAGCATGCGGGAAATATTAGGAAACGGTTTTTAGTAAAATCGAGTCAAAGGCCAAAACAGCCCCATTTCTGTCCGTGAGGCCCAAAACAGGCCCATGTGGGTCCGGCCCAATTCAGCCCGTGGGACCCACCTTGGGACTCGTGTCGGTTTTTGAGTTATCGTCATTTTTATCGTGTTTTGTAATATTTAGCAAGTGGGAAATATTAATAAGTAAAATATTTAATTAAAAAGGTGTTCATAAAATTATTATTTCTCACATGTTAGAAATTATAATACGAGATTAGTTTACGTTGAAATCATTTAAGTCAAGCGGGTTTTGGGTATAATATGATAATTCACATGTTAGAAGTAGTAATAAAATAACATGTAATGAATATGTTGATTTTATGTCTATGTGATAAAGACTCTGCTTCGAGCCGGTTTGATCCAACGGGTTTGGTCAAACTAAGATCTAGTCAGCCCCGATTTGACTGATGACCCGTCGCGGGACTCGGGTCGGGGATTTGTCTTCAAGTATGGTTGTATTTAATTAATGAATTAGCCTTAGTAGATATGAGGCGATATGATATTTGATTATTATTGATATGCAATTAGTCAAATGATAGGATGTTTTCCCGTGACTGATTTATTATATGGTTGGTGTCGTGTTGACTAAGTACCCATAGAGAATTATGGATATATGGCGTCTTGACCATTCTAATTCTAAATGAGTAGCTTGGACCATGACATTGATAGGCCCGTACTATCTTTAACGAGTAGATAGTTCACAGCTTGATAGCTTTTGTGTCTCGGCTTGGTGGGTTTATATCCAAGTCGGGGCATGGCTGCCTGATCCGTTTTGGGACTGGAGTCAGCTTAAGTACTAGCCATCTCTGCTTAGGGGGTCGCCTAGTAGAGTTTCTCATCGACGGTTATGTCATGGGACGGGGAATGGAATAGCTGTTGTCGCTAGGTCTGATCAGTCTAGGACTAGGATGTTTTCCTACCTTGTGGTATAGCCTCGAGTTACAATCGACTATGGACGGTACTAAGAACTTATGCCTGTTTGTAGAAGTATAAGTCTTTCATGTATGTATGATTCTATGAGTTCTAGAAGGTGAGATGCAAGCCGGCTAGGATTGATAGCGTTTGGATTAACGGTTGTTAACTGATTCACATGATTACGTGTTGATTAGGGTTTGAGTGTATCAGGGCCATGTTACTTGGTAACCGCTGAGCCAGCATTCCAGCTTCCCTACCTCGAGTTATATTTTATTATCGAATTCACATGATAGCTTTCATATGATAGGTTATATGTTAGTTAACTGTTTCATAACATGAAAACCATATCATATATGTTAAGGTGTTGTATTTTCTATATACATTGCTTTTATGTTTTTCATGTTTCATTAAACTCGACATTTCGTGGCTGGGAGAACTCGGCGTTACTCCCCACTGACTGTGGCTTCCGTGTTTATATTTAATGCGGTCGAACAGGTGGTGTTGCATATTTGGGGTACATGGACGAGCTAGAGAGCGAAGTATTTTACCTTGGACCTATATCGGTTCATAGTTTGTATATTATTGTACACTATTTTATTTCCGTATTTATACGGGAGATATGTCTCCCGTCTTGTAGAGTTATTTTGTATAATAGTATTTTCGTTTTGTAATGACCTTTTTATGTTATGACACCTTCGTATTGTATTCTCGTATTTCTTTTATGTATTAAATAATTTTTTTTTTTTCTTCCGCAAATTTGAGGGTGTCACAGTTGGTATCAGAGCTATTTTGCTCCCGACGCACGTTTGTGTACCCTTGCATAAATAACTTGACCTTAATAAAATAATAAACCGTGAGATAGAAGGGTAAGATGGGTAGATTAGGATTTATGGTGTAGTCTCTTTGTTCTTGCTAAATGATAAGTACTAATCTGTGTTTTAATTTTGCAAGATGCCTCCGAGGATTGACAACACTATTTTAGCAGCTCTTACCGTAATTATCCAAACCCAGCAAAATCTGCAAACCCAGCAAGCTAATCCGATTCCTACTCCTGTTCCTGCAGCGATAGAGACACTGAGTATGAACGTGTGTTGCTTCATCACCGCTATCGAGGAGTCAATAGCAAAACTATGAGGCGAAGTTTATCCAGTTAAACTTGTCGTGTGTACGAGAGATGGAGAAGAGTTTTTCTCTTTACGATGTCCTTGAAGAGGACAAGGTCCGTCTAGCTTCTCACTTCTTAGGGAAGGAAGCGGATCAGTGGTGGACTCTTTCGGGTCCTACCGCGAAGTTGGAGCCTAATTTCGGGTGGACTCGTTTCCGTGAGCTCTTGGAAGCGAGGTTTTACCCCGACGAGTTGAGACAGCAAAAATTGAAGGAGTTCATGGATTTTAAACAAGGACTTCTTTCTGTTCAGGAGTTTACTACCAGGTTCAATGAGTTGGCTCATTATGCCACTCGTCTTATTAGGGTAGAGGAAGACAAGGCTTTCTTTTATCTGGGAAAGCTTTCTCCCCAGATAAAGGGGAAGATTAGTATAGGTTCCACTTCCTTTGTCTCGATCTATAATGATGCCATCTGGGCGGAGAGTTCTATCAGGGAGATTGCCGAGGAAGCTCGTGCTTCTTATGTTGCTCCTAATGTCTTTGGCAAGAGACCTTTATATCCTTCTTCTCGACCTTCCTTTTCTCCCTCTTTTCCAAACAAGAGGAGAAACTTTCAGAGCGGATCGGCAAACCAGAGAAACCGTCCCTTTGTGCCGAGTATCAACAACGACCTTAAAGGTCGTGTCTGCTTTACATGCAAGATGCCTATTCCCCCGGGTGTTGGCTGCTTCAACAAGCCGTTTGTGTGCTTTATTTGCCAGAAATCGGGTCACAAGGCGAATGTATGTCCTGAGAGGAAGGGTACGGTTTCTACACCGGTTATTTCTGGGAGACCTAAGGGTCGTATTTTTATTATGAGCCGTGCTGAGGCGGATGCCCAACCCGATATTGTGACGGGTATGTTCTCGATTTATGATTTACCGTGTTTAATTTTATTTGACACGGGAGCTTCTTTATCTTTTATTTCCATGAGACTCTCCGATAAGTTACCGCTTAAAGCTTCAGTAGGAGAAACTACTCCTATATCGTTACCATCCGGAGAAGTATTTTCATGTTCTTATCTTCATTCCGACATTCCAATATCCATAAATGGATCTATTTTTCCGGCGAATCTTTTACGTTTTCCTCTTGAAGAGTTCGATATTATTTTGGGCATGGATTGGTTATCTACTCATCATGCTCGATTCGAGTGCCGTGATCAGAAAATTATTCTTAAAAGTCCTTTGGGTGCTCGTATTTCTTATCAAGGGGTTAGAAAGCAAGCTTGTGTGAAGTTAATTTCCGCTATGAAAATGTTGAACGTTTTGAAGAAGGGTCATAAAGCATTTCTATGTGTAGTGACTACTTCCGATTCTTCTCTTCCTCCTTTAAAGGATGTTCCTATTGTTCGGGAATTTCCCGATGTATTTCCCGATGAATTACCCGGGATTGCTCCTGAAAGGGATGTTGAATTTTCCATTGATCTAGTTCCTGGAACTGGACCAATTGCCAAAGCTCCTTATCGTATGGCTCCTTCTGAATTGAAGGAGTTGAGAATTCAACTTGATGATTTAATTGAGAAAGGTTTTATTAGGCCTAGTGCTTCTCCTTGGGGTGCTCCCGTATTATTTGTCAAGAAGAAAGACGGTTCTATGCGGATGTGCATCGATTATCGTGAATTGAACCGTGTCACAATCAAAAACAAATATCCTCTTCCTCGTATCAATGATCTTTTTTACCAGTTACGGGGTGCTTCTACTTTCTCTAAAATTGATCTTAGATCGGGTTATCATCAGATTCCCGTTCGGGAAGCAGATATTCCGAAGACTGCTTTCAGCTCGAGGTATGGTCATTTCGAATTCAATGTGATGCCATTCGGTTTGACTAACGCTCCAGCTATATTCATGGATCAGATGAATCGTACCTTCCGGGAGTATCTTGATAAATGTGTGGTGGTATTTATTGATGACATTCTGATCTTTTCAAAATCTAAGGAAGAACATGCTATTCATCTTCGAACCATTTTGGGTGTTCTTCGACGCCAAAAGTGGTATGCTAAGTTCTCCAAATGTGAATTCTGGTTGCCCGAGGTATCTTTCCTTGGTCATGTCATTTCCAAAGACGGTGTTATGGTCGATCCAGCTAAAATTGAGGCGGTTGTGGATTGGAAAAGTCCGAAAAATGTGTCCGAGATACGGAGTTTCCTTGGTTTAGCGGGTTATTATCGTCGGTTTGTGCAAGATTTCTCCAAATTAGCAAGACCGATGACTCAATTGCTAAAGAAGGAAGCAAAGTATATTTGGACCGATGAATGTGAAGTTGCCTTCTTAGAATTGAAGAAGAGATTGACTACCGCACCGATCTTAACTTTACCAGATGATGAAGCGGAGTATGATGTATATTGTGATGCTTCAAAGCATGGTTTGGGATGTGTCTTAATGCAGAATAGAAAGGTCATTGCTTATGCTTCTCGACAACTCAGGGTTCATGAAGTGAATTATCCGACTCATGATCTTGAGTTAGCAGCTGTAGTACATGCCTTGAAAACTTGGAGACATTATCTTATTGGAGTGCATTGTCGAATATATACCGATCATAAGAGCTTGAGGTGCATTTTTACTCAGAAGGAATTGAACATGAGGCAGAGAAGATGGTTAGAGTTGGTGAATGATTACGATGCTGAGTTGATTTATCACGAGGGAAAAGCAAATGTCGTAGCAGATGCTTTGAGTAGGAAGACTAGTCATTCTTTAAATGCTCTTGGTACCTTACCCGATGAACTAGTAACCGAATTTCGGAAGCTGGAGATACAGTTTGTTGGGAAAGGATTTGATTATCTTGGTGCTTTGACTGCGGAACCTGATTTTTATCGTGAGATTCGTACTTGTTTACCGGAGGATGCTACTTTTATCGCCATTCGAGCAAAAATATCACTTGGGCAAGCAAAGGATGGTGTGGTGGATAATGATGGCTACCTTCGTTACCATGGTCGAATGTATGTTCCGAGAAGTGCCGAGTTGAGGAAGAGAATTCTTGATGAAGCTCACCTTTCTCCTTATTCTATTCATCCGGGTGGCGACAAAATGTATAAAGATTTGAGACCACAATTCTGGTGGCCTAGGGTGAAGATTGAAGTGAAGGAGTATGTTAGTCGATGTCTTACTTGTCAGAAGGTGAAGATTGATCATCAAAGACCCGGAGGTTTGCTGCAACCTTTGGAGATTCCTCTGTGGAAATGGGAGTCTATTTCTATGGACTTCGTGATGGCCTTACCTACTACTTCTAGTGGAAAAAATGGCATCTGGGTTATTGTAGACCGTCTAATCAAGTGTGCCAGATTCGTGCCTATCAAAGAAACTTGGAGTATAGATGTCTTAGCGGGTGCTTATGTGAAAGAGATCGTACGCTACCATGGAGTTCCTAAAGATATTGTTTCAGATCGAGATCCGAGATTTTGTTCCCGATTCTGGACAGCTTTGCAAGAAGCCATGGGTAGTAAATTGTTGATGAGCACAACTTTTCATGCCGCTACTGATGGTCAGACCGAGAGAACGATCCAGACTTTGGAAGATCTTCTTCGTGCTTGTGCTTTAGACTTTCATACATCTTGGGAGAAGTGTTTGCCTTTGGTAGAATTTTCTTATAACACAGTTATCATGCTTCTATCAGATGTCACCTTACGAGGCTTTTATAATACGGTAGGAATGCCGTATCGTGTTTGTTGGATCAGTACCAGATGAAGCATATGTTGAGTCCCGCATTGTTACTGAACGATCGATCAAGTTCAAGTCATTCGTGAACGAAATGAAAGCCTCTCAAGTAGCGAAATCCTATGCTGATGTTCGTCGACGACCGCTTGAATTTGATGTTGATGACCGGGTATTCCTTAAAGTGTCACCTATGAAAGGAGTGAAACGGTTTGGAGTGAAAGGGAAGTTGAGTCCTAAATATATTGGACCCGTTTCGAGTGCTTAAAGAGTTGGCCCTGTTGCTTATTGTTTGGAATTACCTCCGAACTTGAGCAAAGTTCATGATGTGTTCCATGTTTCTCAGTTGAAGAAGTATATCAGTGATACGAGTCATATTATTCAAGAAGAAGTGTTGGACTTGGAACCTAATTTGGCTTTGGAAGAAAGGCCGATTCGTATACTTGAAAGGGCTAACAAACAACTCCAAAACAAGGTGGTGCCTTTAGTTCGTGTCCTTTGGCGTTGTGGAAACGTCGAATCAGAAACTTGGGAACCCGAAGCTAAAATATTAGCTAAATATCCCGAGCTCTTTGCTTGAGGTAAATTTCCTTCTTTCTTGCCTCTTTCTATTCGATTTAACCGTTCGAAGATTCCGTTCCTTCTATCGATATTCATGACTGCTGACGAGAACCTGTCGTTCCGTAGATAAGATCCTATATTGTATTACAAGTATATTTTAACAGTTTTGAAATAGACCTACATATATGTTACGTTCCTTCTTCTAAGTTTCGAGGACGAAACTTTTTAAAAGGAGGAGTGATTGTAACAACCCGAAAAATACCAATTTTTCTAGTAAAAATATTTACTAACACTTTTCAGTAGAACTTAAGTTTTTAAAATAGAAATTTTTGTTCTGAGTCTTATTTTGAAATTCCGCGTTCGTATTTGGAATTTCTGAGGGATTTCATGAAAAGACCGTTTTTAGTCATCTTTGACTTTTCTTGACTTTTTAAGTCGTCTTTGACTTTTCCGTGACTTTTAAAAGTCGTCATTGACTTTTTCTTGACTTTTAAGTCGTTATAAACTTTTCTTGACTGTTAAGTCATTTTTGAATTTTCTCGACTTTTAAGTCGACTTTGACTTCCGTTGACTTTTCCCGACTCGCCTTGCAAGTTGGAAGACCGAAATTTTATTTAAAAAAAATAATATTTTTAATTTATTTTTATTATGATTTATTATGATTTATCATAATTTAATATAATTATTTTGAATTTATTCGGAATTTAAAGAATAACTTTTACGGTTTTTAACCAAACGTCATTTAACTATTTCCGACTCATCGTAAACCGCGCAACAAAATCGAAACTCGACTTTGGCATGAGTCACACGCCCATGTCATCGTTTTCCACTCACAATTGGATATTTTAATTGATTCGATTAAACTAATACAAATATCTTAGATATTTGTTACTTTATCGATCAGTTAACGAAAATTACGCAAATCGAGCAAAAACAGACCCGATGATCACCTTACCCACACGGCTCTCCTACCTCTACTAGCCCTTGATATTTTCATTACTTTTGATACAATAATCATAATATCTAGATATTTGTTGTAATTAACTTAATCGTTAATTATATTTAATCAATTACCGTAAAATAATTATTAACCGCGAGTCAATTACGTAACAACAATTTCAAAACTCGACATCCTTATTTGCCTATAACTACACGGCTCAACCCACTCTTCCTTACTCACAAACAACTTTTCATTTTACAACAAATCAAATTAAGATCAAAACATCGCTTTCTTTGATCGTTCTTCGTGTTCTTCGTCGTTCATCATTTGTTCTTCATCGTTCTTGAGCAAAACCTTCATAAAATCTTCGTTTCTTAATTACATCCATCCTAATTTATATTTCTAGACTCTCCTCTTCGCTCCTCATCTTCACGTACGGTTATATTTCAATTCCGTCAAGATCGTTTTCAACACTTTAATTATGGAAATTCATATTTTTAGTTCTAATAATGTTTTCTTGTTATTTCTTATAGGGGAAAATTTTGAAGACGAGTTTGGAGACTCGTATATTTTGGGTGAAGATTAGTAGACGGGTTTTTCTTTACTTCTTATTTTTTTGGTGCTAATTGATTTTGCTAGCTAAGGTAACGATTCCGAGTTACTCGACGATTTAATGTTACATAGCCTTTGTTGCTTTTGTTTCTTTTGTTTTTGGTTCATCTTTTGTTTTAGTTCATATTATTGTTACTTATGATTTTAGTAGTAACATGATAAGAAGTATGATATATATGTTGTATGGAATTTTTTTATATGTTTAGTGTTCTTGACAAATTTGGATGATTTATTTATAACCATGATTTTTGTATGAATGATGGTTGAATTGGTTGTTAAAATGAATGTTTGATTTTTAGAACATGTTAGAAATAAATTGGGTGTTGTTGTTAGGGTGGCCGTGTAAAATGGCTGAAAAAACCGACCCTAACCAGGCCGGTTCAGGCCGGTTCAGGCCCGGTCCAGGTCCGGTCTGGGCTGGTCCGTGAGTGGGCTAGTGGGTTGGGTCGATACTAGATTGTTTGGTTGTTGTTTTGACGGGTTTTAAATATGTTAAAGCATGCGGGAAATATTAAGAAACGAGTTTAGAATTGTCGTCTCAAAACAGGCCCAAACCAGGTCGTGGGCCCAGTCCAGGCCCGTGTTAGGTCCGGCCCAAATCAGCCCATGAGTCACCTTTTTAGTCTTGTGACGGTTTTTGAGTTTAGTGTTAATTTATCGTGTTTTGTAATATTTAGCAAGTGGGAAATTTTAATAAGTAAATTATTTAATTAAAAGTATTTTTCATAATATTATAATTCCTCACATGTTTGAAATTATAATACGAGATTGTAGTTTAAATTGATATCCTTTAAGTCAAACGGGTTTTCGTATGATTTTAATAATTCACATGTTAGAAGTTTTAATAAAATAACATGTAATGAATATGATGAATTTATGTTCAAGTCTATGTGGTAAAGACTCTGTTTCTAGCCGGTTTGACCAAACAGGTTTGGTCAAACTAAGATCTAGTCAGCCCCGTTTTGACTGATGACCCGTCGTGGGACTCGGGTCGGGGATTTGTCTTCAGGTATGGTTTTATTTAATGAATGAATAATTGAGCCTTAGTAGATATGAGGCGATATGATATTTGAATATGATTTATGTGCAATTAGTCACATGATAGGAGGTTTTTCACGTGACTGTTTGATTATATGGTTGGTGTCGTGTTGACTAAGTACCCATAGAGAATTATGAGTATATGGCGTCTTGACCATGCTAATTCTAAATGAGTATCTTGGACCATGACATTGATAGGCCCGTACTATCTTTAACGCGTATATAGTTCACTGCTTGATAGCTTTTGTGTCACGGCCTGGGGGGCTTATCTCCAAGTCGGGGCATGGCATCCTAAGAGTTCCGCTTTGGGAAGGGAGCCAGCTTAAGTACTAGCCATCTCTGCTTAGGGGGTCGCCTATCAGAGTTTCTCATGTACGGTTATGTAATGAGACAGGGAATGGGTTAGCTGTTGTCACTAGGTCTGATCAGTCTAGGGCTAGGATGTTTTCCTACCTTGTGGTATAGACTCGAGTTACAGAAGTCGACTATTGACGGTCCTAAGAACTTATGCCTGTTTCTAGACGGATTGGTCTTTCATGTTTGATGATTCTATGAATCTTAGAAGGTGAGATGCAAGCCGTCTAAGGTTGATAGAGTTTGGATTACCGGATGTTAACTGATTCACATGATATTATGTTGGATTCGGTTGGGTTTGAGTGTATCATGGCCATGTTAACGGTAACCTCTGAGCTAGGTATACCAGCTTCCCGTACCTGTGTTATTAAAAGGTTATTATCGGATCAAATGATAGATTTCATATGCTAAGGTTATATGTTGTTAATTGTTTCATAACATGAAAAGCATATCATATATGTTAAGGTTTTGTATTTTTCATATACATTGCTTTTATGTTATTCATGTTTAATTAAACTCGACATTTCGTGGCTGGGAGAACTCGTAGTTACTCCCCACTGACTGTGGCTTCCGTGTTTATATTTAATGCGGTCGAACAGGTGGTGATGCATATTTGGGGTACATTGACGAGCTAGCGAGCGAAGTATTTACCTGGACCTATATTCGGTTCTTAGATTGTATATTATTTATACACTCTTTTATTTCCGTATTTATACGGGAGATATGTCTCCCGTCTTGTATATTTCTTTTGTATAATATTATTTCCGTTTTGTAATGAACCTTTTTATTTATGACACCTTCGTTATGTATTCTCATATTTTATTTAGTTAAATTATTTTTTTTCTTCCGCAAATTTGAGGGTGTCACAGTTGGTATCAGAGCATTTTTGCTCCCGACGCACGTTTGTGTACCCTTGTATAAATAACTTGACCTTAATAAAATAATAAACTTGTGAGATAGAAGGGTAGGATGGGTAGATTAGGTTATGTTGTAGTCTATTTGTTTATGCTAATTGTTAGGAGTAACTTAATTTGTTTTGTTTCTTATGAAGATGGTTGGACCTCGTATAGAAGAGATCATTGGTAGTGCCAACCAGGTCCCTCCTCATAAAGAAGACAATTGCCAAGGAGGCTATGCTTGGGTGGCTAGCCAAATTGCTAGGAGCAATATTACGCCTTATGGGGGAATATGTGTTACCTAGAAGGAGTATCCTCTACCGAAGTTTTGAAGATTTATAAGCTTAATGGAAGTGAATTCCTTCTTCATCTTTGAATTCTCTCGTCCTTAGTGTATTATGCTCTCTTCCTTATATCTAGGTGCTTCTTTCCCTTCCAACCTAATTGCCTCTTGGAAATTTCTCTTGATAGTTCCTCCATCTTACCATTGGTATCCTTACCTCCCTCTGGTAACATTTTATGGATGTCATACCCATTTGTTTAAGGTATATTATACTTAGTAGGAAGAACTTTGAATCTTGTGGAATATTAGTGTTTGTTAGAA
>JAIUZE010020492.1:18063-29535 GCA_022085475.1 Heliosperma pusillum
GATGTTTTCCTACCTTGTGGTATAGACTCGAGTTACAGAAGTCGACTATTGACGGTTCTAAGAACTTATGCCTGTTTGTAGCCGTATTGGTCTTTCATGTTTGATGATTCTATGAGTTTTAGAAGGTGAGATGCAAGCCGGCTAAGATTGATAGAGTTTGGATTAACGGTGGTTAACTGATTCACATGATTACGTGTTGATTAGGGTTTGAGTGTATCAGGGCCATGTTACATGGTAACCGCTGAGCCAGCATACCAGCTTCCCTACCTCGAGTTATATTTTATTACCGAATTTTTTTCACATTATAGCTCATATGCTAGGTTATATGTTAGTTAACGTTTCATAACATGAAAAGCCATATCATAATGTTAAGGTTTTGTATTTTCTATATACATTGCTTTTATGTTTTCATGTTTCATTAAACTCGACATTTCGTGGCTGGGAGAACTCGGAGTTACTCCCCACTGACTGTGGCTTCCGTGTTTATATTTAATGCGGTCGAACAGGTGGTGATGCATATTTTGGGGTACATGACGAGCTAGCGAGTGAAGTATTTACCTTGGACCTATATTCGGTTCATAGTTTGTATATTTTATATACACTTTTATTTCCGTATTTATACGGGAGATATGTCTCCCGTCTTGTATATTTCTTTTGTAGCATTTTATTCCGTATTGTAACGAACCTTTTTATTATGTAATGACACCTTCGTATTGTATTCGTATCTTTTATGTATTTAAAATATTTTTTTTCTTTCCGCAAATTTGAGGGTGTCACAAGGAGCCTATGGTGTAATAACTTGGTTTCTCTTATGACTTAATAATTAATAAGGTGAAATAATATCTATGTCATAAAATTAGCTAAAAATTGAAACTGTTAACTCATAAACAGTTATGAATAATAAAAACGGTTGTTATTTTAATTTTAACAGAATAAATTACAAACTTAAATTATGAATGGCTACTTCTACTACTAATCCAGATCAAAACATTACATTAAGAAATTACAATCTTATCTCAACCCATCCTCAATGGCGGGGACTCCCAATGTTCCAAGCTTTACCTAAAATAGATAAAACAACATATGCCCCCAATTGGTGGGAGTAAACCATTTTGGCGAAGAAATAAATAAACGAATGCCAGATTATGAAACATGTAAATCATGTGACATGTACATGAAGTAAACAAGTAAATCATGTGAGTTCATAAGTAATTAAATAAACATTTAAATCATGTGAGACCTAATACTCTTACTAAACATGTGAGTATAAAAATCTTCATTCAACATATCCTGTTACAAATAGTACATCATTCATACTTAACATATTTTAACAGCTACTGCATTCGCATTTAGCATGGAACAACTTACTCCTCATTTTATATTGCATGTGACAACTGATATATCATTCATTTATCACTTATTCTCATTTAACGTATACATCATTCATTGATAATTGATTATTACTTAGCATGTAACAATTGACATGTCATGAACTGATTCGATCATTTACCATCCATTATTACTCAACATGTGACAACCTCCTTGATATAAATAATTACCTAATCATGTGGCATAAACCAACAATATATCCACGAAGGGCCTGTGAATAAATTTTTGCAATTATAAATTTTTATGAGGCTATGGAATTATGCAGGCTTGAACTTCTTTTGTCATATCACATGGAATCCATATAAACAACATACACCCTCATTTACTGGTAGTAACCTAATTGTCCTCTATCAATGGCTCTCATCATGGAAAAAAAGAGTAAAGCTATCAGATATGCAGTCTGACGTTGGCAGTAGTTACCGCTGCGGTGGTAGCATAGTTACTGGTTTATGGTGGTGTTGTTGGCCGTTGGTTACTTGTTCGTGATGTTGTTATTGTCTTGTACATTGATCGTCTTATTTTGTTACTGACCTCGTTTAATGTTTTCAAAACAGATGTGATCCATTGGGGAATGGTGACAGGTGATCAGCAGGTAATTTGATTGAGCTCGCATTGAGGGTTAGATGTTGTCGAGTATTATTTTCTGCTATCACTTAGATTATCATGGACCTTTACTTTGTTAGTTGGATTGTTGTTTACGACGGTGTGTCGTTTCGATTTATGGAATAATGTAACTTTGATTTAAAGCATTGATTTAATAAGTATTGTTCTTTCATGGTCAATTTGATATGTACTACCTCGGGCAACCAAGATGTTAGCATCGAGAAGTACTAAGGAGGTCTTGTAAGGCTCTTTGATATTTGGGGGTGTTACAATTTTGCCTAGAGCGCTCCTCTTTGCGGTTTTTCACTCTAGTTTTTTCACCATTTTTTTTCATCCTCACTCTACTCTCAGTGGCACGCAACTCGATTTTTCTTTTTACCCGGAACTCCCTTTCGGGTTTTCACTCAGTCCTCGGCCACATCCCAATCTTGCCTAGGCGCCCTTTCGGGTTTTCACCTAGTCGGAATTCTTTATTTCTTCATTTTTTTTCATTTTTTCACTTTTTTTTCCTCTAAAAAACATATATACAGTACACAATACAAGTAAAGTTGATACAATCAGAACGATTCTCCTCTCCACACTTGCACCAAACATTGTCCTCAATGTGGCATAGGACTCAATAAAAGGAGAAGAAGAATAACTCATGCAAAGTACGCCATACTGTAACACCCGTAAATGTACCCTATTTTTATAGTGAAAATATTTTACGGATACTTTTCAGCGAAATTTAGTTTTAATTTAGAATTTAAATTTTCCGAGTCGAATTTAGAATTTCCGAGTTCGTATTTGGAATTTCCGTGAGTTTTCAAGTAAAACCCGTCTTAAGCCGACTTTGACTTTTCTTGACTTTTTCCTCATACTCCCTCATACTCCCTCTTAACCTATTTAATTCCCACAACTCAAACTTACTTCATCACTAAGAAAACCCAAATCAAAACCCTATCTTCCATAATCTTTCCAAGCTTAGATTCGTCATATCTCGCTCATTTCTTGCTCAAATTCACATAAGTTCGTCTTATTCTTCCCCTCTTATCATCCTCTATCCGGATTGATAATAAAATTACCGTCTTTCTCGCTTTTCAAACTTTCCGTCTTTCTCAAGGTGAAGTAAATTCATCTTTTATTAACTATTTGTAGGTGGTGACCTTCAAGATCCCGACAAAGACTATTTCTTAATTGAAGAGGACCTTGACGCGGAGTAAAGACGCATAAAGGTAACGGTGAAGGGTTACTCGATATCATTTACGTGTTTTAATGTGTTTTCTATGTTAGTAATCGTATTTGGAATAGGATTAGTATTCATAGAACTTGTGTTGATGATGATACTTGTTGTTGTTGAGAATTGATATGAGAATTGATGATTTATGATAATAGTTGATGATGGTTGAGTTTAGAACAAAATGGAGTTGTCTTGACCCAAGTCACGGTCGTGAAACTCATGTCATGAGCGTGAAATAGTGGTTGATCTTTTACCCTTGCTTAACAGACAGTTTCACGAGCGTGAAATGTAAGTCACGTTCGTGAAACTCATGTCACGAGCGTGACATACAAGTCACTGTCGTGACTTTTTCACTGCACTGACCCCTTTTCATAAAATGATCATATCTCCTTCGTTACTTGCTTGTTTTGGGCTTGTGACCTACCGTTGGAACTGTAAGAGGATAAGCTATCACCTTAACTTGGAATTTCTACATTTGAATGTCTAGAACTCTAGTTATTACCGTTTGAAGTGGACCCTTATTTTAGTTAGTTTCCAAACTTGTTGTTTTGAGATAAGATCTATGTTTCTTATTCATTATGCTTCCTAAACTTGTTCTAATGCTTATGTATCATGTATTGATTCATTTTTATCATTTTTAAGGTTATATAATTCCCTATTCTCATGTTTTGTGACGGTTTTTGATATGTCCCACTTTGAGTCGGTTTTTACAAATGTTTTGGTTTGAGCACTATTTTGTTATGTGCTTCGTATTCTCATTCCCTTGGCTACCTGCACATTCGTAAGGCTGGAATGTCGGAACGGGGAGGTATCCTACTGCTTAATTGCATGTGTTAGTGGGCATACGACGACGTTGTTGGGAGGCGAACGCATTGCGTTGATCGACCCGGCCGTCAAATGTTGTGTACTTGCGAGGTGGTGTTATTTGCATGTAGCGTACCGCTTGTTATGAGGCTTGTGCTCTTTTCCGCTTCTTTTGTGAATGTCAATCGAATTTGGGGTACTCGGCGTCTATGATTGACCGAGTCTTGGATGCGAAATGTTTATTGCATGTCGAACTGGAAAATGCTATTCCGGGATTCTGGCCAGATTTAGACTAGGACTGTATTATTATCGTCGTCCTACTGGAGGAAATTAGTCCACATATAAGAAATGTGATCGTGTATGCGTTCAGAGAAATGCTTATCTCGTGGATGCCTTTTAATCATACTTGCCATGTACACGGTGCTAGTGCGTTTCATTTACCGCGAGAGATGTCGTCTTTGTGTCGTTATGTTTGGATGCGTGATTACATGATTTATTATTCATGATCATTGCATGACTTGGCATGGTTTGTTTGTCGAGTCTCAATCTTATCAAACTTATACCGCTAACGGTGAGATGCAAGCCCTAGTGAGCGTATTCGGTTGCCTAAGAGTGTCTTCCCCGAGTCTTTGTATAACATGATGGATTCGGATTTGTATTCCGTATGCTCTTATCATTATATATTGAATTGCCTATATATCCTTATCGTATTTCACATGTATATCTATATATGCATGCTTCTATTTTGTATTTCCTTTTATGTACGTTTAATGTGATATGGCTGGGAGAACCCGGAGTTACTCCCCACTGATTGTGGCGTTCATGTTTTTCATGGATGAACAGGTTGCTTGCATGGATGGCTTTTTGCTTGATATTTTGGGTTCGGGTGTGAGCTAGCGGGCGTTGTCCCTGGAAGTTTCACCTCTAGACGATTTTAGCTAATTTGCTAAACACTTTGGCATTTATAACATTTTGAGAGACTCCGTCTCTTTGTTGTATTTCGTACTTTAGTTTGTAATATTTGACACTCCTCGTATACTTCTTCTTGCATGTATAAAAGTTTTTAAAAGCTTCATATTTCCGCTATATAATTCACATGCTTGTATGTTTTATATTTCCGCATTCGCGAGGGTTGTCACAGTTGGTATCAGAGCTTTATCGCTACCGACGCACACACGTGAACCCTAACTTAAACTACTTGACCTTGAAATAACAAATGAGAGTTGGGTAGAAGTTAAGGACTTTGCTTGGTAGTCTATTTGTTTTTGCTAATTGATAGGAGTAACTCAATTTGTATTTGTTTCTTATGAAGATGGTTAGACCACGACTAGTTGAGAATGTTATGTTGGAAGCTCTCACTCAAGTGCTGAAAAATCAGCAAGATGGAGCTTTAGCTCATGCCAACCAGGTTCCCCCTCGAAGGGAAGATAACCATCAAGGTGGCTACGCGTGGGTAGCTGGACAAATAGCTAGGAGTAAAATTGTACCATATGGTGGAGAACCGGACCCTACGGAGCTATCCGATTGGTTCCGTGAGATGGAGAAGCAGTTTGATCTATACCAAGTCTGTGAAGAGGACAAGGTGAGGATCGCAAAGCACTTCCTTCTGAGGGAAGCTGATAATTGGTGGGCTATCACTAGTGCCACCGCTACACTCGAAGATGGCTTCAACTAGGCTTGTTTTAAAGGTCTTGTGGAAGGTAGATTTTATCCTAAACAGCTTAAGCAACAAAGGCTCAAGGAGTTCATTGATTTTAAGCAAGGCAACTTGTCAGCTCAGGACTTCACTACGGAGTTCAATAAGCTTGCTCATTTTGCTCCAAGACTTATCCGAGATGATGAGGACCGAGCGTTCTATTACCGAAACAAGCTGAGTGCCGTTCTGCAAAGTAAAGTGAGGAGGAATACTACCTCCTTTGGAGATCTTTATGATGATGCCTTGTGGGCCGAGAATTCTATGAAAGCTATTAGAGATGAAGCTTTGATGAATAATCCCTCTCCTTCTTTCACTCCAAGGCCAAATGTTTATGGGAAGAGACCGTTTATTCCGTCTTCCTCTAATTCATATGCTAACAAGAGGAGATTCAATCCTCCTTCCAATGCAAATGCAAGAGCTCATGCTCCTTTCATTCCTAGAGCTACTTCTAATGTGGCTCATAGGCCTTATGCTCCTCAAACTCAAGCTCAAGGTCGTTTTTGCAACCGGTGTAGACTTCCACATCATCCCGGTGTACCTTGTTCCAACCGACCTTATCTTAGCTACTTTTGTCAAAAGGGTGGTCACCGTTATGAGGATTGCCCCGATCGAAAGTTGCCCCCTCCTCCTGCTAAACCTAAGGGTTCCATCTTTGTCATGAGCCGTGCCGAAGCCGATGGTCATCCAGAGATCATTACGGGTATGTTCTCAATCTTAGAGCAACCGTGTCTTATTCTATTTGATACCGATGCTTCTATGTCTTTTGTGTCATCGACTTATGCTAATAAATTATCTATCAAGCCTACGTCTAGTGAGGATACTCCCATATCCTTACCATCCGGAGATATTGTCTCTTGTTCTACTCTTTATCCTAATGTCCCAATATGTATTGCGGGTTCTATCTTCCCCGCTAATCTCCTTAAGTTTCCTCTAGGAGAGTTCGATATAATCCTAGGTATTGATTGGCTAGCAATGTACCATGCTAGGTTCGAGTGTCGTGATCAAAAGATTTATTTAAACAGTCCTTTAGGAGTTAGAATAACCTATAAGGGATCTCATCCCCGAAAAGGTGTGTCTTTGATTTCCGCTATGAAATTGGTAAGTATGGTTAGAAAAGGTCACCAATTATACTTGTGTATTGTGACTTATTCTGCTACCTCTTTGCCAAGTATTGAAGATGTGCCTATTATTCATGAATTTGTTGATGTATTTCCTGAAGATTTGCCCGGGATTCCTCCCGAGCGTGATGTAGAGTTCTCTATTGATCTTGTACCTGGTTCTGGACCCATAGCCAAAGCTCCTTATCGTATGGCTCCGACCGAATTGAAAGAATTAAGGAAGAAGCTAGATGATATGATTGAAAAGGGTTTTATTCGACCAAGTGCCTCGCCTTGGGGTGCTCCCGTTCTTTTTGTGAAAAAGAAAGATGGTTCTATGAGGCTTTGTACTGATTATCGTGAATTGAATCGGATTACAATAAAGAATAGGTATCCTTTACCAAGAATTGAGGATTTGTTTGATCAACTAAAGGGTGCTTCTACATTTTCCAAGATTGATTTGAGATCCGGTTATCACCAAATTCCTGTTCGAGATGTTGATATTCCAAAGACCGCTTTTAGTACAAGGTATGGTCATTATGAGTTTAAGGTGATGTCATTTGGATTGACGAATGCTCCCGCTATCTTTATGGATCAAATGAACCGCATATTTAGTGAGTATCTTGACAAGTGTGTGGTGGTGTTCATTGATGATATTCTTATTTTCTCAAAGTCCGAATAAGAGCATGCTATTCATTTGAGGATTATTTTGGGTGTTCTTCGTCGTCAGAAGTGGTATGCTAAATTCTCCAAGTGTGAATTTTGGTTACCTAAAGTGTCCTTTCTTGGGCATGTGATTTCTAAAGAAGGTGTAATGGTGGATCCTTCTAAGATTGAAGCTGTGGTGGATTGGAAGAGTCCGACTGATATTAGAGAGATTCGAAGTTTTCTTGGTTTAGTTGGTTATTACCGTAGATTTGTCAAAGATTTCTCTAAACTTGCTAGACCGATGACCCAGTTGTTGAAGAAGGAAACCAAGTTCATATGGAATGAAGCTTGTTAAGCAGCGTTTCAAGAGTTAAAGAAAAGGTTAACTACCGCTCCAGTGTTGACTTTGCCTGAAGATGGTGTAGACTTTGATGTCTATTGTGATGCTTCTAAAATGGGATTGGGTTGTGTTATTATGCAAAGTAGGAAAGTGGTGGCTTATGCTTCGAGGCAGTTGAGATTTCATGAAGTGAACTATCCTACTCATGATTTGGAATTGGCCCCCGTTGTTCATGCTTTGAAGGTGTGGAGACACTATCTTATTGGAGTTCATTGTCGTATATTCACCGATCACAAAAGTTTGAAGAACATATTTACTCAAAAAGAGTTGAATATGAGGCAAAGAAGATGGTTGGAATTGGTGAATGATTATGATTTTGAGTTATTGTATCATGAAGGGAAGGCAAATGTTGTTGTCGATGCTCTTAGTAGGAAAGCTTCTCATGCTTTGAATGTTATACGGGTATTACCCGATGATCTTTGTGCCGAGTTTCGAAAGTTGAGTTTGGAATTCGTGGAGCGTGGATTTGTTTATGTTGGTGCTGTGACTGCCGAACCTGTTTTTCTCCGTGAGATCCACGAAAGCCAAGTTGATGATCTTACCTACAAGTCTATTCAAGCCAAACTTCTTGAAGGTAAAGCTAAAGATTTCAAGTTTGATGATGAAGGTGTTCTTCGTTTCCATGGCCGTTTATTTGTTCCTAATGCTCTTGATTTGAGGAAGCGAGTTTTTGAGGAAGCTCACCTTTCCCCTTATTCTATTCACCCCGGTGGTGATAAGATGTACAAAGACTTGAAGCTACAATTTTGGTGGCCGAACTTGAAGGGTGATGTTGTGTCTTATGTTGGAAGATGTCTTACTTGCCAACAAGTGAAGATTGAACACACGAGGCCCGGTGGATTACTACAACCGTTGGATATTCCATTATGGAAGTGGGAATCTATTTCTATGGATTTTGTTATGGCTTTGCCGAGAACCGTTGGGGGTAAAAATGTTGTTTGGGTTGTTGTTGATCGTTTGACCAACTGTGCTAGATTTATTCCGATCAAAGAAACTTGGAGTTTGGATCGTCTAGCGAAAGCCTATGTTGATGAGATTGTTAGATATCATGGAGTTCCTAAGGAGATTATATCCGACCGAGATCCGAGATTATGTTCGAGATTTTGGAAAGCTTTACAAGAAGCCATGGGTAGTAAGTTGTTGATGAGTACCGCTTTTCATGCCGCTACGGATGGTCAGACCGAGAGGACTATTCAGACTTTAGAAGACTTGCTTAGGGCTTGTGCTCTTGACTTCCAATCTAGTTGGGAAAAGAGTCTATCGTTGGTGGAGTTTTCTTACAACAACAGTTATCATGCATCGATCAAGATGGCTCCTTATGAAGCTCTTTATGGAAGGAAATGTCGGAGTCCTATATGTTGGAATCAATTGAGTGATGTTCGTGACTTAGGCCCCGATGTTCTTGTTGAGACTGTTGATAATGTGAAGGTCATTCGTGATTGAATGAAAGCCGCTCAAGACCGTCAAAAGTCTTATGCCGATATCCGAAGAAGGCCGTTAGAGTTTGAGGTTGGAGATAAAGTGTTTTTGAAAGTATCTCCAATGAAGGGTGTTAAACGGTTTGGTGTTAAGGGTAAATTGAGCCCGAAATACATTGGACCCTTTGATATTGTGAAAAGGATTGGTGCCGTTGCTTACAAGTTGGATTTGCCCCCGAATTTGGCTAAGGTTCATAATGTGTTCCATGTTTCTCAATTGAGAAAGTATGTTAGTGATCCGAGCCATGTCTTTCAAAAGGAAATGCCCGAGCTTGAACCGAATTTGTCCTTTGAAGAGAAACCGATCCGCATCCTAGACCGCAAGGATAAGAAGTTGAGAAGTAAGGTGGTTCCTTTAGTGAAAATCTTGTGGAGATGTGCTAATGTCAAAGAAGAGACTTGGGAAACTGAAGCTTCTATGCGTAGTAAATATCCGAGTCTATTCGATTAAGGTATCTTTCTTTCCCTCAAGTTTCGAGGGCGAAACTTTTTAAAAGGTGGGGTGATTGTAACACCCGTAAATGTACCCTATTTTTATAGTGAAAATATTTTACGGATACTTTTCAGCGAAATTTAGTTTTAATTTAGAATTTAAATTTTTCCGAGTCGAATTTAGAATTTCCGAGTTCGTATTTGGAATTTCCGTGAGTTTTCAAGTAAAACCCATCTTAAGCCGACTTTGACTTTTCTTGACTTTTTCCTCATACTCCCTCATACTCCCTTTTAACCTATTTAATTCCCACAACTCAAACTTACTTCATCACTAAGAAAACCCAAATCAAAACCATATCTTCCATAATCTTTCCAAGCTTAGATTCTTCATATCTCGCTCATTTCTTGCTCAAATTCACGTAAGTTAGTCTTATTCTTCCCCTCTTATCATCCTCTATCCGTATTGATAATAAAATTACCGTCTTTCTCGCTTTTCAAACTTTCTGTCTTTCTCAAGGTGAAGTAAATTCATCTTTTATTAACTATTTGTAGGTGGTGACCTTCAAGATCCCGACAAGGATTATTTCTTAATTGAAGAGGACCTTGACGCGGAGTAAAGACGCATAAAGGTAACGGTGAAGGGTTACTCGATGTCACTTACGTGTTTAATGTGTTTTCTATGTTAGTAATCGTATTTAAAATAGGATTAGTATTCATAGAAATTGTGTTGATGATGATACTTGTTGTTTGTTGAGAATTGATATGAGAATTGATATGAGAATTGATAATTTATGATAATAGTTGATGATGGTTGAGTTTAGAACAAAATGGAGTTGTCTTGACCCAAGTCACGGTCGTGAAACTCATGTCACGAGCGTGAAATAGTGGCTGATTTTTTACCCTTGCGTAATAGACAGTTTCACGAGCGTGAAATGTAAGTCAAGGTCGTGAAACTCATGTCACGAGCGTGACATACAAGTCCCGGCCATGACTTGTGCAGTTTCACTGCACTGACCCCTTTTCGTAAAATGATCATATCTCCTTCGTTACTTGCTTGTTTTGGGCTTGTGACCTACCGTTGGAACCGTAAGAGGATAAGCTATCACCTTAACTTGGAATTTCTGAATTTGAATGTCTAGAACTCTAGTTATTACCGTTTGAAGTGGACCCTTGTTTTAGTTAGTTTCCAAACTTGTTGTTTTGAGATAAGATCTATGTTTCTTATTCATTATGCTTCCTAAACTTGTTCTAATGCTTATGTATCATGTATTGATTCATTTTTATCATATTTAAGGTTATATAATTCCCTATTCTCATGTTTTATGACGGTTTTTGATATGTCCCACTTTGAGTCGGTTTTTACAAATGTTACGGTTTGAGCACTATTTTGTTATGTGCTTCGTACTCTCATTCCCTTGGCTACCTCCACGTTCGTAAGGCTGGAATGTCAGAACGGGAAGGTATCCTACTGCTTAATTGCATGTGTTAGTGGGCATACGAAGACGTTGTTGGGAGGCGAACGCATTGCGTTGATCGACCCGGCCGTCAAATGTTGTGTACTTGCGAGGTGGTGTTATTTGCATGTACCGTACCGCTTGTTATGAGGCTTGTGCTCTTTTCCGCCTCTTTCGTGAATGTCAACCGAATTTGGGGTACTCGGCGTCTATGATTGACCGAGTCTTGGATGCGAAACGTTTATCGCATGT